>CAIGRO010088571.1:0-16541 GCA_903798355.1 Fraxinus baroniana | reverse complement strand
AATAATACATGCATTTTTGTGAATTACATTCGTCATAGAGATATAGTCGGGTGGTTTACAGGAATAGGTTTAGCATTACTCGAGAGAGATTGTTGGACATATTAGGATCATTGATTTTTCAAATTATCAAACATGTTGTCGATATTGCAGAACTAGATTCCAAGACGAACATTGCATGGGAATTCGTAATCCTAGTACTCGTTTGATATTCATAAGAAAAATCCAAATTGCATTCAAACATTTAATTGCATTTAGTTAGTCGGTAAAATTTAGTTGAGTTGCATATATAATTTAGTTTAGTTACAAATCCTCACAATTATCTAAAAATTCAATAGATTCGATTAAGATTTCAGTAATTAGAATCAAATTAATTGGAAACGATATCCAGAATTCTCAATTCCACTTTATTACTTATTAACGAACCGTACACTTGCGGTGATTTAAAACGAACAAATATTTTCATGACCAGACGTTTATGGAGATTCATCCTGTACACAACCGACAATTTCATTGCATAAATTCGTGGAAAATCATCCTACAGGTGTTTGGAAGAATTAACTATAAAAGTTACAGTGAAAATTGAGTGTTCTTCAAAAGAATGGCTGTTTGAATATGTGAAAGTATCAGTTAAAACAGAAAACCCAATTCAACTCCCCGACATAAGAAAATGACAGGAAGATGAACAAAGATCTTTATAAGTATATTAGCCCCACGTTATCATCTATCTAAACCTCGAGTGTGACATATAACCAAGATGCCATTCCTCGCACTGAGTAATATTTGTAATCAAGTGGCCTTTGTCGTGTTTCCTACCAACAGCCCTGGCTGACCATTGTCAAAGGCAATCAATTTGGTGAATTCTGTACTTGTTCGAGAACTGATGTTTACGTCTTCAATTTAGTTGTGGAACTGTCACACTTTCTACATCAAATAAAATAATCAGAGGAAAACCGAGAGTTGAGAGGGTTAGCAGCTTCAGCATCCGAGGCTCCTTGTAATGCTTTTGAGCTTGTCCAGCACTACAGGAGGATCAGCATAAGACCCACTGAGATATATGGGATGGTACTCCAGCCCTTTCCATCTGGCAATAAGTTCAAAATGCGGACGTCTGTATTCACTACTAATTATCTCTAAAATCACTGTTCCGGGTGTTGCAGAAACTATATGAGTTAGCCCTGCACCATGAGCACCAATAATGACTGAAGCATCTTGGATGGCTCGAACTTGTTCTTTCATGGACATGTGTGCAAACAGTCCATTGATTATATTTAATTTACAATCCATATGCTTTGAAGCCCAGTTCTTGACAGAATCGAACACTTGTTGTTCATTGCTAAGTCTTGATTGTACTTTACCACCATGACGTGGATGAGCTAGATAATCCTCACGTCGTACAAAGAGGACATTATGACCAGAGATTGGCTTAGGGATGTGGTGTCTATCCAGTGGCAAATCAAAGGCTGCTCTTATCATCTCCCCAAACTCAGATAGTCGAGCAGTTTTCCGATCATCTGGATTTTGCCACAGATCATGTGCAGAAGCTCCGTGGCAGTTTATGCTTTCAGTTAGTCCCTTGAATAGAGCAGTTTCATATCCCAATGGGGAGAGGATTGCATGGCGGAAACAAACTGGACCACTAAAATTTTTAGCATAATTAAGGCTTGAGAACAATGCCCTCCACGTTTCTTCCAACTGAGTCTGAAAATACATACAAATGGAGAGAACATCAATGCGAGTGTCAAATGTGCTCAATGACTTCACAAGAATGGGCAAATGCTTAATGCCTTGACTTCAAGGGACTTAAAAGTTTTTTTTTTTCCTTGGAACAGATACAATTACTGGATATTTCAAGTGGCACATAGATATGTGGATGGTTTTTAGACAGTTTCCGAAGTGTTTTTATATATCTTGTTAAACCGGCAATAAAGTTCAAGACCATATCATGGCCCCTCTTCCGACAAATTTAACAGCTTTGCCAAAACCAGAGTAAAGAAGCGACTTGATGAAAGAAAACCTTGCTTAATGCAATTTTGTCATAAAAAACAAAAAAGGGTATTGATGTTCTTAGAGAAAGACTGATTTTTAGCATACTTAATCCTACATGTAGAAAGTAATCTTGCACTTAATTTTTTACCTAGCTGATTGCCTAATAACTTTAAACGTCTCATGTTCTCCACTTACATTTGTTACTCTTCCAATTACACGTGAGACAATCAACAACTTGCAGAATCCCCTGATATTCATGATTTCTCATATAAACATCATTGTGTTATGTATACCACATCATGGCATGCAGATAAAGCTAACAGAAGGTATACCTCACAATGGCCATCTACAAAAACCAAATGAGGTCGATTAGGCAAGCCAGTGACCCTAGAAGCAACATACGCACTATACCAGTCCGTCACCGTGTGAAACACGTTTGCATATTCATAACGTGTGACCAAAAGTGTTGGCTCTTCGATCCACTGAAACAAATTCAAAAGATACATTGTGCAAGCAAAAAACAAGAAAAAAAAAACATTCCCTGAAAACCATAACAAGTACTAGTTAAACAAAGAATGAGGATACATTTCTTGCTCACTTTTCTAAGATCCTAACAAAAAAGGTCTTGTTATCACAAAAAAAAATAAAAAATAGCTTCTTAGACTAACTTAATGCATTACATAGCACTTCCCCTAAGTTATGCTAGGACACTCTTATGAAACTAATAGGCTCAGTCAATGTACCTACATCCAATCACAAGCAGAAGCAAATCCACTATAACAGAAAATAATCATGAAGAACACAAAGCAGACGAGAAATTTTCCAAATAATAAACCAAAATATGTCATAAGAAAGCTCTTCATAAGAAGAATTGCTGCATAAAAATTTTAACTTTGTAATGAAAAACTATGATCTGCATATGATCTAGTTGAGCTTATAACATCTATATAAAACAACAAAAAATATTTGTTTAGAAAGCTCCATTGACTTGTCAAATTTAGCTATTTCTGAAAATGCTCTCGATCATCTTAACGATAAAATGAAGCTAAAAAGAGATGCAGACAGATAGCACATAAAAAGTAGAATTAGATAGTCATTTGCTTACCCGCAAGAGTTTTTATAGAAAATCGATTATAATTTGCATCTTTCAGATCAGATCCCTTAAATCTACTACCATTCACCTCCAGATTTGAGGCGTTTCTCTAACTTAGATGTAAACTTTAATTTCAACACATGACATAAATGGGAACTTAATTCGAACACTTCCATCCAAAGCAATATCTAATATTTCCGATCACTGAAAGCCACTTGGATGGAACTTATTTTCATAACTCAAGCAAATAAAGAGAAAAATATGCTAATATGAGGACAAGAAGATTCTAATTCTTTCCTTTTTCAGTACTTCAAATCAAAATCTAATCCCCGTTTCATTAATTGCAACCCCTTCCCAACAAATCCAATCATTTAAACAGTTAATGAACACTAAACATAAAAGAATTAAAATCCCTATTAAATTTAAGCCCAAACAATAAATTCATCCCAAAAAGATCAAACTTTTTAACACGTCTAACATACCAACAAAGATTAAAAAAAAAAAAAAGGAACATAAACTAACCTCGGAGCAAATGAATTCAGTGGAATCAGCTAACCGAATGGAATCGACCAATCCACGCATCGCGTGCCTGTCAATAGCACCTTCTTGAACATAATTATTCAAGAATTTCTCGTCCACCAGCCTTTCCCTATTCCTCGATCTATCATTAACCTCAATTTCGAAAGCACCAGCTTCGAAATTCGGTAATTCTTCATCTTCTCCTCTCCCGATCACACTCTCCAACTTCTCTCCCCCTTTTGACATTAGAATCCTCTCCGGAACCATCCGTATCCTTCCCCCTTCGCATATGGAGCTCCGCAAAGTCTCACTATAAAAACACCTGAACCACCCAGCACCACCGCCTCCGCCTCCGGCGCCCGATTTTCGGTTAGTTTCCGAAATGGGTTTCAAGGGATCAACACGCTCGGTGAAGCCGTTGCCAAAATAGGCTTCGCAAGAACGAAAAGGAACATTGGGGTTTTGCGACCAGGGGAGGTAGGAAGGCAATATGGGCCAGGGCTTGACGGATAGCGGGAGGTTGTTAGAATGGTGATAAACCGGCGACTGATTGTGACGGTGGTGATCTGGGTGGGAAGAGAAGTAGAGGTAGAGAGAGACAGAATTTAATGCGAAGAGAGAGAGCAAGATTTTCAGCTTTTTGCTGTTCATGTTCTGATTCTTGCTCCCTCTTTCTGTGGGAGAAACACTTCTATATTTCCTGATTTATGATGTATTTATGATGATGTTAATGCGTCTGTACAGAGCTTAAACTTCAAGTCAACTTAACTTGGGGTTTAGTTTAAAAGAAAAAAATGTGAGTTGTTTTATTCATGAAAGTAACCAATGACAGATAGACACGTGGATAATAAGTAGTTTATGCACTAAAAAATGCACTCTTTCCATAAGCAATTCTTATACCGTTACTTTTGCGTTTAAACAGATAAAAATTATTTATTTTAAAAGTGTAGTCAAGGTCCTTAGATTTTTCAAAAAGTGTAATTTGTCCCCAAATGTTTTACTTTTGGCACTGTCATCTCAAATATTCGCACAGACATGTAGCACGACGGTAATCATCTAAAAATTCATTAGTTAAGCATGTGAATTGAACTTGCCCACATTTGAAGGGCAAAATAATTCTTGAATCGAATCGAACTGAATTGGATCAAGTGGTTTTTCTTAAAGTAAATACTCGAACGTGTATCTGAATCAATGACTGGTTTGGTTCGATTTTCGATTCTAGACCAAGAACCGAATATTCATAATTTCTTTATCTTAAATAAATCAAATTATTTTATTTTTTTAAATAAATTTGCTAATTAATTAATTTAGCCCAAACCAAAAATACGATTTTCTTATTTCTAATTTTCAGCCTAGTCCAATTAATCAAATTGACCGAAATTTTACTTAAATATCTTATTCTACCGTAATGTCATTTCTGTCGTTCCAGAGAAATCGAATTGGAAATCTCTCTTTACTATTGTGAGCTCGCTATATGAAGAATTCATCAAAGAGGTGTGCAAAAGATATCATGAAATTATACTACATTATTCTGTAAGAGTTAAAATTAAACGTATCATTAATTGAATTAACGTAGCGTTATTATAAATATTAAAAAAATTTATTTATCATACAGAACCCGAACCAAATGGAACAGAATTTGAACGGTTCCATAATTAAATTTGAACCAAATAATCCCACTTACTCAATACTCTAAAATTCGGGTTCGGTTCAATTATCCTTGAAACCAAATCAAATCGGACTATGTCCAGGCATACAATTGACGGACTTCCCATCCAAATGTTATTATGCTGCATATTTTTATCAAAGTTTGGAATAGCGATGCCAAAAATAAAAAGTATAGGACTCTATTGCACTTTATTAAAAGATTTGGGACTCCAAGTGCAATTATCCCTTAAATTTATTTTAAACTAAGCGCCTGTTTGGTACACATTATTTTTTTCATTCTTATTCTTCTACTCATTTTCAAGCACACATTCTTCAATAAAATAATATTTTTCATCACATCAATAACTTTTCCTTCTTTTTCAATTACATATTCTCCATCAATCTACTATTCCAGAATACATTTTTCCAAAATAATGTGACTCAAACACTCCCTAAATGTTTTAGGAATGTTTTTTAATATTGAACTTTAATAATTACGAGGGCATCCACATTACTTCTAAACCTTTAGGCATGCAGCACTCTACTTGAATAGGTGGGGAGGGCTATTCTTTAATAATTAATAGTGTGAATTTGAGCTAGCAGTTAGCCATGCAAGACTTTCAAATCAAAATTTTCAATACCGTGAAAATAGACTAAGCCCCTTGAGGATCAAGATCATGTTCGGTGTGACTTAAAAGTCAATTAAAATTAAAAATAAAATTATTGAATCTCACTCGTCTAATAAAAGTCAACAATAACGATTAATTTTTCAATTTTAATCCAATTTTAATTTCTACCGAACACATCCTAAAATTATGTTTATAGCAAATTTTTATAAAAATTGATGGAATGTATGATTGAAAAGTTACGAGTTTCATAAAATATATGGTTAAAATTAATTATAAACTTTAATTTAAATTTAAATTTGGATTTTAATTTCTACCAAACATGAACTAATAATATAATAATAAAAGAATTTTCATACAAATCAATAAGCTACACAACTTGATGTTCTTGCTTTCGCGCGAATTGAATGAAAAAAAGAAAATTAACAAAACTATAACTTAAATACTTAATAACCCCAAAAAACAGAGGATTCAGATTTCCAGTGTCTTGCTTTCTCAAATCCATTAGTGCAATTCTCAAAATCTTCTATTGTTCTATCAATTTCCTCTTGACTGTTCATCACAAATGGTCCAAATTGAACCACAGGTTCTCCCAAAGGCTCCCCTCCAACTAAGATAAACCTAAGGGATTTGGAGGACTTGTTCCATGCCTCGAGGCCAAAGCCAGAGGATCCCAATAGAAGAAGATGATGGACTGTGGTTGGGGAAGATTGTGAATTTCCAAATATACCCTCACCTTCCAAAACGTATACAAATGAATTCCATGATAAAGGTATAGGTTGTCTAACTTGTGCCCCTGGCTTGAGAGTAAAATCCAAGTACATTGTAGGTGTCCTAGTGTATATTGGTGACCTAATTCCCAATGCCTCTCCGGCTATAACTCGAACTTTAACCCCATCTTTTGCAGCTTCTGCTACATCTTTACTTCTTATTTCTTGATACTTTGGCTCAATCCTGTAGAAGAAAACAAATATAGCATTTTTGGTAAGACGGATTAGACAATAATAAAGTTAGGAAGTAAGTCAGAATCTTTTCAATATACTTAAGTCACATCGAGTACTACATGCCAAACATTCCCATATAGGTTCAAATGCTGGATACGCTTTCTCATCAAAGAAAAAGCAGAATCAAAAGTTTTAGGCAGGCTCAGGTAGTCGTCATTTTTGGTATTTTAATGACCAATAAATGGCTCCATACTTAATTATGTGCAAGGAATTGCCCTGTCGAGTAATGAGACTAGGGCGACTTACATTTTATATTTAGAGGAGAGGTTAATCCACAATTGTAAACCCTTTTGAGTTCCACTGGGTGCAGGCATCTCTGAGTGAACTATTCCCCTCCCTGCAGTCATCCATTGCAAGTCACCAGTTTCTATGGTACCCTTGTGTCCCTCAAAATCTTCATGTGTCACTGCTCCCTGATTATATGCAAAAACCAATCTGTTAATTAGGGTGATTAATCATTCAATATGTCACCTAGAAATAGACAATATGGGTACCTGTAACATGTACGTGACAGTTTCAAATCCTGCGAAAATGAAGCAGAAATTATCAGTACCAATGCAAAGCCCTGAAGATCACTCGAGCGCATGTTTGATAAACAGTATCAAATATGTCACAAATGGTTCGAGATTAAACCTCTGTGGGGATGATCAGGAAATCCAGCAGGAGAAGAAACTGCAGTTTCACAAGAACAGGTTTACTTATAAGCAAGAAACTTCATTGTCAATCAAGACAAAGAAAAATTCAAAGACGCCAACCTGAGAATTCATCCAGAGCTAGAAAGGGATCGAAATATTTCAGCTCGAATCTGAAAAATGAATACAAACCCACAATTTGAAATGTAAATTCCTTCTCTGAATACAGTTTCTTGTACATGTATTTAGTATTTAAAGATTTTTACCTTCCAATACTCCTTCTGACAGTGGCTCCAAAGCCTTCAGGTTGAGGCCTGGCCAGAAATTTTTTGACGACAAGACGAGACTCTTTGCTGCTAACACTGTACATTTGTGTTTCTGGCATTTTGTCCCCTTTTTCTTGTTCTTTACTAACAGTAATTTGTTAAGTAATTGAAGTTGAAACTTCAAATTTTGATTGGTGACGAAATTTGGAAGTTTTTGTGTCTGCTTTATAGGGGAAGGGTTGGGGGATGAGTGGAGAAAGTCGTTAGAGAGAGGGTCAAAGGGGCAAAGTGGTAGCCAGGTCCGCGTAAGTTTCCTTGAGAATCAGGGATTTGTATTTGTACGTCAGCATAACGTAATCATGATGCCATAACTTGGTCCATATGGCGTATAACATTTTACCTGGAATAATTTGTTCAAGGGAAAATGGATTTGAGCAACGACTTTAAATCAAAAATCAAACTTACCAATTTCACCAAAAAATTGAATAGAGTAACGACAAGAAAATGAGTAATAAACATCAAGGAATAAAAAATGCCAAAATAACGTCAAGTGAAATGAATGCAAAATCGAGGTAAAAGTTGAATTGTTTGCCTTAAATCAAATTTGCCCCGCGACAATGCCTAGGGATGATGGAAATCAACTTCCAAAATACAACGACAATCTTCTTGTATTATTAGCAGTGTTATAAAATGCGCCAAAATGTGCCGCCTAGGCGCGATGCGCGCCGAAAACGCGTCGAATTCGGCCAATGCGTTTGGTTCTAAAATGAGCGTGCCTAGGCGCGCCTAATCCCGCCAATCCNATTTAATCCTTAAAATAATTAAAATAATATTAAAAGTACGAAACGCATTATGACGCATATTCTCCGCATTGACACGCTTAAACTTTTGATTCTTAATTCTCGACCTCGACGCATCGCAACGCATTACGCATTTTAGAACACTGATTATTAGCACTTCAAAATACAAGAATCAATGAACCAAAAGTAGGTTAATGTACTCCTTTTGAATGAAATAGAAAAAAAGGGCTTTTATGCAAAAGATTGGCAAAAAATGATGAAATTTTATGTTATGCGTATCATTGGGATAATGAAATGGACGTCTCAATGATTTTATTTATAGGGGAAAAAATACTATGAGTAAAATGGTACGCCCCAAAACTCAATAACCTTTGCCAAGGGTTGCAACTTTTGTTGTCGTTGGCCTGTCGCTCTTGCGTCGGAAACATAGACTCTTTCGCTTGCTGGTCGCTCAAACGATAGTCTCATCGTTCGAGCGCTAGGCGAACGATGAAGTTAAATAAATACGCAGCCAATTTCCTCTTTTTTTTTCCTTCCAACTTTATACTGTAATTTCTCATTAATTCGAAATTGGTTTGGAGATTTCAAATATACCATGATGATCTACTCGACATAGAACAAGTTAGTCTATTTATTTTCATAATTTAACTATCGAATCAATTCCGAATACTTGATCGAAATTGACACGAAAATCACTTTTCCATATTTATACATAACCAGTTCCCTACATAATTTTTATCTAGTAAATCAAAGAACAAATAAACAAGTGTATGTAAAAAATAATAATAATAATAATATAGTGTTACTAATAGTTGAACTTTATTCTGATAACAAATTTACATTTTGTCACACGCTCTTTTAATTTTATTTTTTTCAGTCTTTTTTGGTTGCGAAACTCGGAATTTTCTTGACGTGGTAAGTATTCTTCTTGATGAATCTTCTCCCCTTTTTCCAATTTTGAGAACAAATGGATTGCATAAGGAAGACACTATCACTGGTGGAATTGTCTGGCTCTCATCCTTTATAGGACACTAACTTTGATTCGGTCCTATGACAATCCCTTGACACTACAAAAATATCAATTCAAAAGTTTCACTGATTCAGCAATAAATTGAACATAATAAAGTTGCAGGATTTCAATAAATAGTTTTTTTTTTTTTGGTAAAACTATTTTTTGTCTAAAGATGGTTGAACATTTATCTAAGAATTATGATAATCTTCAATTCGAGATCATTAATAATTAAATAAAGGATAATTCCATTTGTACAAAATTGGATGACAAAATGTCACATGACGGCCTCCTAATGGAGGGCACAAAATTCGGTGACAAAATGTTACCAGACGGCCCCTATTGGTAAAAATAAGACAGGATGAATGGTCTAATCAAAGCTGTCACAATCATTTTTTTAAGATATGAAGGCAAACTATAAAACTAGAATCCATTTGTGTGTGAGATCATTAGGGTGTCCGCTAAACCGCTTTCTGTCCGGTCCGGGTCAAGCCTAGATGGCTAATGGGTCCAATGACGTCATTAGAACCAAAGCATGACGAAACTTAAATATTTGATAGGATAAGAGTTTTGTGTTTCACGTTATACATGAGAATAAACTTGGAAAGAGAACTAAGGTTAGAATAACGTGTTGGAGTTGGACTGACTTTTGTACAAATTCAGAAAGATGATAAGACTTTAGGAGATGTACTGAAAGATTATTCCTTTAAAGCTTATTGTTTATAGGGAAAATTGCATCCGCGGTACCAAACCTTTCACTTTTTTATAGATTTTATCCAAACCTTTAATTTGTGTCATCCATGGTACCAAACATTTAAACAATTCGCAGCAACAGTACTCATTGACGGTTTCCGTCCGTTTGACCGTGAAAATCGTTAGTTGACCCCAGAATTAAAAAAAATAAAATTATTTTCCACCAAATAGTCAGATATGGGCACTTCATTTTTTTTTTAATTCTGGGATCAACTAACGATTTTCATGATCAAACGAACGGAAATCATCAATGAGCAATGTAGCTGCGAATTGTTTAAATGTTTGGTACCATGGATGACACAAATTAAAGGTTTGGATAAAATCTATAAAAAAGTGAAAGGTTTGGTACCGCGGATGCAATTTTCCCTTGTTTATACTTTATTTTGAAAAATGGGTTCAGGAAGAATATAGAAATCGTGTTATGTACACTAGAAATTGGTGTACGCAGATAAAATGCAATGAATGAAATCAAAATTTCTATTTATGGTAGTTGAAATTCTCTTTGAAAATTGAAATGTTTAATGGGAAAAGAATCAAAGGGATGTCTCTAGCTGTGTTTTTTTGAAAAGATGGTGTAATGAAATGATATAGTGTGTCTATTAATCAAAACTTATAATTTTACTTTTTAGCAAGTTACTTGTTTGATAAAGCTTCTGTTTATTAAAAAGTTTGTTAAATTTTATTTTTAGTTACACATTTCGTTGAACTTACAACTTTTAGCTATTTCTTCATCACAAATTTTTGAGACTCGCTATTTTTATCAATTTCACACTGCCTTAGCCGTGGATTGAAAACTACGTGGCAACAATATTGAAATTTAGTTGAAAACACATTGACGCGTAGGCTCAAGTCCAAGTAGTACATACAGAGGTCTGAAATAACAAATATGGAGCCTGTTTGATTTGGATTTTACAATTCTACAGTAAATCAATTCTCATTTTTCAATCACACATTCTTCAATAAAATAATATTTTACATCACATCAATACTTTTTTCTTCTTTTTCAACCACACATTTCCCATCATATCACTATTCAAAATCAATTCTTCCTCCAAAAAATCTAAACCAAACAAGTAGCATGTTTGGTTTGGATTTTCCAATTCTACAGTAAATCAATTCTCATTTTTCAACCACACATTCTTCAATAAAATAATATTTTACATCACATCAATACTTTTTTCTTCTTTTTCAACCACACATTTCCTATCATATCACTATTCAAAATCAATTCTTCCTCCAAAAAATCTAAACCAAACAAGCTGATGATATGTTTAATCACATCAATTTACATATAATTCACAATTAAAATCTAAGTCAAAGTCAATAATTAATTTTAATGAAAATTACGCAGGCTACCTGTTTTTTAATAAAATTTCTATAATTCCATGTTAAAGAATTTTATCCCACAAATACTACAATATTGTAGTAAAAAGAAAAAAAAAAAAAACGTAAATCATTCGACTCCTAAACAAGATAATCAATTGGCAGCTGATTTTACTCCACCAAACAAGCCTCTCATGTACATTAATCAAGGTCAAAAATTCCAAATTGGCGACTCTTCACTTTCACTTGTATTCGCCTTCAGCTAGAATCCTATCAAGAAATCTAAATTCTTACCGTGGATTGATACTGTTAAACTGGAGCATTTATTGTTATTTTAAATTAATTAAGCCTTAATTTTGTATATATTTTGTTTGTTAGGTGCGACTCGAACAGCCCAACTCCCTACTTTGATCCAAATTCTTATGAAAATCAAATTCAACATACTATTTAATCTATAAAGGAGAGCGTGAACGAGGAAGAACATATCAAAACCCTATTTTCACCACAAGGAGGCTTGTACAAGATTGAAAATTCAAAGTCCGGGTTGAACATTAACGAAGAAAAAATTGATTCTTCACTTTCCATTTATTTTATTTTTTCATACAGGGGAAATTTTTTCAAATCTTTTTGTGTAATTTATCTAACAATATGTTAGACTAATTCTTTTTATGTATTGGATGAAAATGAAATATTTTATTATTCACTTTTAATTTAAGATGGGTAGTTAGTTAAATTCTTACTTTTTCTAGATTAATCTTGCATACGTAATTTTATTAGGTTTAATCCATTTGTACATAATGGTTTGTACATAATGAATTACCCTCTTTCACATAATGCATGAGGCCCGCTTGTATTTAAAAATTTCGATAATGTGGTCCTCATCCTCATTGTGAGAAGTACGTAAAAGATTAGGTAAAAAAAAAATTCGGTACATGTAGCATGATCCATTTTATTATTTGATTACTTGATCACCAATAAGAGCCTGTTTGGGAGAGCTCAAAATCCAATTACAACTGAGAATATAGTCGTTATTGGGTCTCACTCGTCTAATAAAAGTCAACAATAACAACTAATTTTTCAATTTTAATCCGATTTTTATCTCTACCAAACACCCTCTAAATATATAATTGCTTGTTGTAGTGTTGAAAAACTCACAATAGGTCTAGAATACTTCTTGATTAACATACATGCAATAAATATTAGTAATAATATTTATGACGTGTGTAATCTTTGAGATAATTGTGAAATTGAATACGTTCTATTCATTCGAATTCGGATTAGCAATAAACTCAGGTCGTGACTAGAATAAATTTAATTTATCTTGGAAAAAAGAATTAATTACAATAGAATTATTGATTTTTAAAAATGCATAAATGATACTAGCTACGTAATTGAAAATTGAAATAAATAATAATATGTGGATTCGTAATCTACTACACTTATTCCATATAAATACAAAACTTAATTTTTACAAGTTTCTGTAGATTAATTTAGAATAGTTATCAACCACAAATATCTTTTGTTTGCTCACTTTGAATCTGATTGAAAACTAACACATTTGAATTGAATTTATTTTCCGTTGGACGATAGCTCAACTCGTCAATTATGTTACTTGTCAATGATCTCATACGCTTGTGGGTTTCGCATGAACACTAATCACATTCTAATCCATAACATTATTCCATAATCTATGTTTCTGATTTTCTTTTTGGCGTGATTAGGGCTTTATCATTATTCGCTAACATAAAATCTTAATTGGAGCTGCACCAACGTCACAAAACAACCAAATTGAAGCAATACAAGTTGTATTTGAAGATCCATCGACAAATGGAAACACCAAGCAGAGGTTATAACTTGGCGTCCAACAAGAACAAGCAATATGTAGAAATCATAATTAATGTTGTATTAATTATGTTAACCTTACTATTCTCCGTTTTCACCAAAGATTTATCTTGAAGTTGGTTCTAATATGACTCGTTGACAATGTGGTGTCGTTATACAGTGGACACGTAGTAAAATTGGAAAATTTGCAATCTGAATGGAAAATTGTTCCCCGTATTCTATATATGTTGAAAATGAATCATGTGATTTCGTCATAGGCTTAATGGATTATAATCTCATTCCAATTCTACCAAATCTGTTCTTCAAGTAGACCAAGTGAGATGCTATTGGTGTACCTAAGTATTAGATTAATTAATTTTAATGAGTGCAATGTTTGTCAATGTTCAAGGTTGCATTGTTGTACATAATCTGTCATTAAGGTTGCTTTACAGCTCACTTAGATAAATTGTTTTTTTTTTTCCTGGTTGGTTAAACCGAAACCTGATACGGAAATTTTGAGTATCTAAAAACATTTTTCTATATTATTTCAATCGTGATTGTAGATTGTTTGTGATAAAGTTTGTCGAATACATTATAAATGGGAAATACATTCTCTTGTTTCATTACCAAATGCATTATACGAATATATTTCTTGTAATCATCTTCTCAATTGTTTATAGATTTCCAATGAAGAATTGAATATACTAGGTTCGAATTAGAATTCGAAATTCAGACACAGCTGAAAAGAATTGTATCCTAAAGGTTTTTTGCTGAAGATGATGTGTCAAAGTATAATTTTGTGCAAAAGAAACGATATTATCTGATGATATCGGATTTTGGAATATTCATTTAATGTTGATCGTGAATTTTTCTGAATTATAATTGCATCAGTTACAAAATCTATTTTTGGTTGTATTTTTGGAAGTTAGTATATTTAAAGATAATAATATTGTAATTAGTATTTTTTGAAAACATTACCATTACAAAGTAAATCGGAAATTAGCTTTTTGTAGTGGGGGCATATATGAATTTTCCGTTAGTTTTAACCACACATTTATGGGTCCCACAACTTTTTAACCACATATTTCATCAAAATTTACTAAAAATCTGATTATAACCTATTTCAAACAGGGTGTAAATAAATGTATCATTTAATGTCATTTATATAAAATGATTAAAGAAATTCAAACTGGTGATCATAACAATGTGCATCTGTCTTGTGGCTTCAGCCAGTGATAATAGCAATGTACACCAGGGATGGGATAGTCCGAAATATGACGAAAGGCTCAAGAGGCTTTTACCCTTTGTTGTATAGTAAATTTGTGAACATCTGAAGGATTGGTTTCCTTTTATTGGCTTTATTTCCCAACGGATTATACACTTCTTTCTCGACTTTGTTTTTTGTAGTATGCTTGACATTTTGGTCGTAGGTGCAAGACACAAAATGTCATGCATATGGCACACGAAAAATATACGACTTAATGTATCAAACATTTTTTGACTGACTAGGGAGTCGCTTTTAACAAAGAACATTCATTAATTTTGTCAAACAAGCAAACAGTAGTCAAACACTAATCCAATTCAAAAACAAGAAAATATGGAGTGCAACATCTAACAACTGATCAGGACATGACCCTAGATCGACGGCAGGCTAGAAAAATTTCTTATTACATTCTCTTGGAAGCTTAAGGCCACATTGTTTAGGCAAAGCCATAGCCTTTGCAGGATCCCCAAACTTGGCAAATTCAGACTTGTAGTTGCACAGGCAATGCAAGTCGGCTTTGCAAATTGCAGCGCAGCAACTTTTAGTCGGTTTTGAAGGTGATTTTCCGGTTATTGCCGGAAGACATTTGGCTATCTCAGAAACTTTTACCTTGCAGATGGTCGAGGTGGTGTCGCCATTAACTGTTGCAATGAACACTAATGCCACTAGCACAAGAAAAATAACTCTGTTTGCCTTGACCATCTTGATTTCACTGTAATTATTGGACAATATATTTTGCTTCTAGCTAACTTATATATACAATTTGATGAGATTGGACATGTGAGTCCAGTTTGGCAATTAGGTCAGATTATTGGACTATTCTTTGTTTTTTTTTACTCTTTTAGAGATGCTGGTATTAATTAATTTGCTCTTATTTCAGCCCGTGAAATTGTGAGAATATATTCATGTGGGCATGTGAAAGCCATTTTCCTTGGGCTGTTAATCAATCAAATTAACCTGAGAAATTGTGGGAAAAAAAAATTCTTTCTTCTGTGTTACTTGACTAGGGGTCTCATGGATTTATTTTTTCTTCCAGTTTTTTCAAATATTGAGAAAAGAAGAAGAATACCCAAATAAGTGACTTCTAATTCCTGAGAGCATTTTCAAGACTCTTTTTTAAAGAGCATATATTATAGTTTAGAGAGTATTTATAAATTCAGAAAGTAAATTTTTAAAATACTCCAGCATGTCCTTTATATTTAACCCTTAATTTTATTACTACCAAAAAAATATTTGTATTGATAAAAATTCAGATTTTAATTTAAGTCCAAATCAACAATTAATTTTAACCACATATTTTATGAGTCCCACAATTTTTATCAAAATATTCTAAAAATCTGATTTTAATCCCCATCAAACTAGGACTTATTGTTTTTCCCTATCTTTTATTTTCACTAACTTCCATTCAAATTATTATGTTATTTTTCTCTATTGAAAATTGAAATACTTTTAATGCACTTAATTACATATAGAATGGGTTGTGGAGCAAAACTCACTATTTAAATTAAAATATTAATTTAAAGAATATCTTGAAACATAATTTTAAAGGTTGATACTTTAAATAGAAAGAATTATGTTTAAAGAGTCTCTTGGAAATGTTATGTACACTTATTTATGCCATTAAATTAGAGTATTTTTTAGTGAGTTGGATGAGTTATAGCTTAATTTTGTGTTAATTATGTTTGTTAGATTAAACACAATGTTAATTGGTGGATTTGAAAGAAATAAACGAAAAACCTACGAAAATGAAGTAAATCGAAAGTTTGAGGACCAAAGTGTAACATTCAATAGTTGATTC
>CAIGRO010088550.1:0-10981 GCA_903798355.1 Fraxinus baroniana | reverse complement strand
AAAAGCCATCCAAGTCATTCGGGTCAGGCTATGAGCAGTACTAATATAATTAGGCTACTTCAAATGGCCCAAGTGGGTTACGTGATTCGATTAGTTCGATTGTACTGTCAACATATCATTTCAATCATCGGTTGAGGCCTATGAAATATTATCCAACTATATACCGATTTAACATCATAGCCTGAATTTATTGGGTATCAAAACCCAACAGCAGACATATTTGAACACTGTTTATTTACATCAATTCATAATATTAAGAATTGTGTATTAGTAAATTGAAAGGTTGAAATTCACATACACTGAACATAGAATGCGAAGCAATAAAGTCGAAAGGTCCATCAAGTATTGGTTTAGTATCCTCTCTAACTAAGCCATGCGTTAGATGAGAAACCACGACCTAATAACTAAAGCTCTTGTGCATCAATTATTTCAAGTCCAAAAAAGAAGAAAAAGAAAGGAGAACAAGATTTCTTCCGGTTAAGCCCAAATTCAATCAACATTAACCCTAGATAGAATCAGTATTATAAATTGTGAACATAAATGAAATTGGAAAAAGGAAGAACAAGTGGAAACCTACTATTGTAGCAGGGAAGAAGAATTANACAAGATTTCTTCCGGTTAAGCCCAAATTCAATCAACATTAACCCTAGATAGAATCAGTATTATAAATTGTGAACATAAATGAAATTGGAAAAAGGAAGAACAAGTGGAAACCTACTATTGTAGCAGGGAAGAAGAATTAATCCATTCAACTTAAGAAGTACAATTTACACAGAGTCTATTTATAGATGAAATCACTAACCAACTAACCAACTAAACTAACTAACTAACACTACATCTGGAACCATTGGAAACATGAACCGGTAGACGAGCAGGATCAGTTTCGGGTGGATCATGATCTGTGTGCTTGCATACTCTAACAATCAGAAAAGGCCAAAAGCTACAACAATAGCATTTTTGGATTCTTCTTAACATATTGCATATCTCTTTTAAGTCTAGGAGTGATTGTCATACAGCCAAGTCTCCTAAGGTCTTTGGTTAATTCTCTGTGTCCCACGTTATTCGGGTCAGAACATATGCTATTGATACTTTTGGCTACTCTTTGTTCTTTTTCTATTTATCTTCTTGGCAGCCTAACCCAAAAGTACACTATGTATTCTCATTTTCTATATGTAGTTTAGAACTTCCAGTTGAATTTTGAGGCTTTTGTAGTTTCTAAGTCTTGTCATTTTCTCTTTTCTTTTTTGTATGCTTATTGAGATAAGCTTTATCTAAGTATAAAATATCCATGGCTATGGTCAGCACAAGTATTTCTCTTAACTTGCCTTCTGAAAACAGAAACACCTTCAGGGATGTTTCCTTTTCCTCTTACTTGAATGCAGATGAAGAAGCCTTTGTACTTGAGCTGGCAGAGGAAAACCGGAGTCCACTCAGGTCGTCCGTGTCCATCACAAATGAGCATGTTTACCTTGGAAGAAAGGACACAGAAGACACAGAAATTGATGTCTTTGGTGCCGAGAAATATTTCAATGAAGGAACGAATGATGGTCAGAAAATCACCAACAAGTATGTCCCGAATTGCCAACAAAAGAAGAACTATCCCCTCGATGTAAGAATGGCAACGCCAAGTATTCGATCTGAATCAACTTGGAACAGCCGGAGTGCGTTACTGCATCGTAGTTCAAGAAATCAGCAGCCCCGAAAGACAATCAAGGTTCCTGGAAAGAGATTCTTTGCTAGATTTGGTTGTAATTTCTCTTGTAGTGACAAGAATTCTGTCGAAATTCATGATTATGTGAGTGATAACTTTTCCAACAAGAATATGAACACTGGATTGGTTACTTGCAAAGAGAAACAAGCAGTCGAAACTTACGATACACTTGTTGACAAGTCCCAATCAAGTTCATGGTTCAAGAAGGATCGGCACTGCAAGGGATTTGATGAAGTGGGTGTTAGATTGAAGATTGATGATCATTTCACCTTCCCGGTTTTTAATCCCGAGACTAGAAATCAACTAGTTAAGATGAAGCTGCAAGAGGAAGAGGATAAAACAAAGAGAAAATCTCTGGAACTTTTTACCTTCCCAATACTGGAAAGTGGGAAGAATTCCTTGTCTAATTGGCATGCAATGCCTCCAAGAATGAAAGAGATTGAAATCTCAGCAAGTTCTAATGTCATGCATAGTGATACTGACAGTGATTCAAGTTCAGACTTATTTGAAATAGAAAGCCTGTCACACAGTTCCAACTACCCCTTTCTTACCAGGCCAGAATCAGATGGCATGTCCAGCTGCATCACCCCAACATTTTGTTATGCACCAAGTGAAGCTAGCATAGATTGGAGTGATGTCACGGCCTGCGTGTTGGATTCTGTGGAGCCTAATTATTCGCAAATCGATCTTCGCAGTAAGTGGATGTACAACTATAAATCTTGTGTTGGTATTCTTATTTTCGAATTCATCTATTTCTATTGCTCTCATGAGTAGGAATTAGAGTTTAATCCATAACACTGCACAACTGATTTTTCTGTGCTGTAAGTTTCGGAAGAGCAAAGAACCACCACGGACACACCATATGACTCCTGGAGAATGGCCCTAAATGCAAAAAACAGACGGGGAAAAGATACGACAAAGCAGCGTCCAAGCATTCTTTTGAGCTGCAAGAATCACAAGGCTGTCGAAGTTGTAGGAGACGTATACAGAACAAATTATCACAAGGCATTTTCCAGTTCAAGAAGGCATCAGAGGTCTGAATCATTCACATCCATGAAAAGATTTTAGGCAGAGAATAAGATGGAAGCATTTGATCATACTAGCAGTAAGAATGTCCGCGTTTTATGTATCAGATGAATGAAGTACTATCACCGTTTATAAAGTAGTTGAGGTAATTGATAGTGTTAAAGGAGAAATTAAAATTTTATATATATATATATATATATATTTACGAAATTATGTATATAATGCGAAATTGTTTGAAGAAACTTAAATGTAATGTTATGAACACTTCTTTGTACATAATATTTTTTGTCAACCACATCATTTCTTCTTTTCATTTTCTGCTTTTACCAAAAATTTTATTGTTTGCATAGAAACTCGGCAAGAAACTGCAACATATAGTTTCCCATGAGAGAATATATGTTTAGAAAAATATATTCCAATAGTGGCAATATTTGTCCTTAAGCCCGTTAATAGTCGTTGCAAAGCATAAATGTATTTGAAATTGTTTCATTTTGAATTTGAATGGATATTCTTCATCATTTGCTTGAGTTAATGGGATGCGGGAAGGAGAACTTGTTTTCCAGCATATTTTCCAACGATTATTTCTGCATTAATAATATGTTTCTCGAAATCACACCAACATTTGTTTCATTGCAAAGACTGTTTTGGATAGGTTCAAATTCCTCAAGAGCATCACTGGACAATTTCTTTTCAAGATTAACTTAAGTGACCGCGGGATACCATTTGAGAGCAATGTATTTAGAAACTCCTATGGATAAAATTGATTTGTATCATCTATTACTTTGTCAAAGTTGACAAATTTTTCACTTTCTCCAAAAAATAACTTAATTAATTTGTAATTGAGATAGTCAACGTACTCATTTTTAGTTGAAAGAATTCCACGTTGTGTCACATAATCAAAAGAAGATGCATTTTTCATTAAACGTGAGAACGTTGCATTGATTTAATGTAACTCCAAAGTTTCATCATCGTAGCATGCTATAACTATCTCCTTTGGTAAGTTGATGAAGTCATCCTATATATAAGGTTATATTCCATTATCAATTTTGATCAAGTATTGTACAAATCGATTGTCCAATATCATTTTTAATATGTATTATCAGGTAACTGTACAATTAATATTTTTTAAATAAATTATATATATTAATATTAATGGATGTAATAAAATATGTCACTCGAGTTAACTATACATGTAGTATTATTGTAGTTTATATTAATTGTATGTAATAATATTTTTATTAATTGTGTACTAATAATTAGTAATAATTTTTATTTAGTGAAAATTAATTAACTTATTTATTTAAAAAAATATTAATTATTAATTATCTTATTTAGAGGAAATAAACTGAATCATTTAGTACTCCATAGTTAACCTTTGGTATTCTCTAGTGAAACATATATGTAGTATTATTATAATTTCTTTTAATTGTATGTAATAATGCATTTATTAATTGTGTACTAATAATTAGTAATAATTGTGTTTATGGAAATTGATTGAAATAATTTTTTAAAGAAATTATAATGATTAATTATCTTATTTAGAGGAAATAAATTGAAACATTTGGTATGCCATAGTGAATTATATATGATTGTATACTAATAATTAGTAATAATTGTGTTTAGTGGAAATTAATTGACTTAATTTTTGAAAGTACTAATAATCATTAATTATCTTATTTAGATGTGATAAATTGAATAATTTGGTATTTCCTTTTTATTTAAACTTACATATATTCATATGTAAATGCCAATTAAAACAACTTTTAAATAAGGTTAAATAACAAATATAACATATTAACGCAACTTTTCAATTTGAGTTGGGGACACTACAAAAAATGCAAGTTTAAAATTTTTTCCTTGTTTGTGGGGTTTTGATACCCAATAAATTCCAAGCAATGATGCTAAATAGTTTGTATTATATTTCATAGACCTCGATCGATGAGTAAAATACCTATCAGCACAATCAATTTATAGGCTCAACTCGAAAACAACTCGGATCATTGGAAGCAACTTAATTAGTTAATGTTGCTCATGACCACTATAACTTTTGGATGGTCATTTTAATCTGCTGACCAATTATCTTTGTGTTGGCCCATTTGTTGGATAATATTGGCCCAAGTCATGGTAACCTAAGTTAACCTATATATACCTACTTCCGTACCATTATAAACGTGTGTGCTTTGTGAATTTTTGAGAGAAAATTGTGGCTATTTCATGTCTTCTTCTTCGTGCATTTTGCCTTTGTGGTTTTGCAAACACTACCATACTTGTGTTCCTTGCGGGTGTATTAGAAGTGGCAACCAAAGTGATAGAAGTAGTTGCGGGTTGGAGTTAATTATTTGATTTTGGTTTGATATTGGTAAGTTTGAATTGAGCCAGGATTCCACCAATTGAAGGTCCATTCCTCTACCTTTGGCATAAGAGCCACGTCAGTGGTGGGATTTCGGCCAAAAATAGATCTAAAAATCGGCAAAATTGGAGCAGAAACTAGATCAAAAATTTGCCCTGATTTTTTGTAAAAGGGACCCATAAGCTTGATTTTCGATCAATCTAGAGGTCCATTGGTGAAACGGAGATCGGACTTAAGACATGTAGGTAGAGGCTGTCCTGGGGGTATGACACATAGGGTCAACGGAGGCCACCGACGGTTGCGTAAGGTAATTTCAAAGACCGCATGTGTGGGTGCATGAGGTCTTCTTCGACAACGGTTTCTTCAGATATTTTCCTCCGAACGATGAAACAAACCCTGCGGTGGTGTTCGTTTTCAGTTTTGAGTGCTACTGTGAAATTTGGACGACTTTGTTCATACAATTTTACTGGAGACTTTAGGCCGAATAGTGGTGAATCTAAAGTGATAAACTCGCATATCTCGATATTTACTGACTGGATTGGTCCACTTTGGTATATTTTCTTATCTCAATTTAAATTTCAGTATTAGTACATCATCGTATAAGGTGACATTAGGATTGAGGTTTCCATGTGTATCCATATGTAATCCTTTCTGCATATGTGTGATTGCTTAATTCTGTCGCATGATTATATGTGCATTTCAATGTGTTGAATATGAGGATCTACATGAAATTGAGAGCAATTTAATTACTTGGTATAATTGTTTACATGTATAGTGAGCTAAGATGCATTAACAGCATATTAAGTGTCTATTGGTGATGTAGAATATAGATGTCTAGGGATACATTGGTGGTTTGTATTAGAGATATAGAGTTTGATATTTGGATCGGAGTGAAGAGGTAATTAAACTTCAGAAATCATTTATCTGTGAAAAGACCCTGATCAGGTAGAGTGTGATAGAGGCACTTCTATCACTTCTCTTAGGTGGAGACCCGTTATCCACTTAGATTGGGAAAAATGATGTGGTGATAGAGGATTATCCCAAGGACTTAGGATCTATTGAGGTCTACTAGTTAGACATGGATTGAGTGATTAATCTAGTGAGCATGGTGGACGATGAGAGAAAATGTGTTCTCGAGGTGTGAGCAATACGGAATGGGATAGGATAAGTATGGTGAGATCTTTTCGTGGGGTCATTTATGCATTTTTTGCATGTGGGTTTTTTACCATTTGCTTGATTAACTTAGTTTTAATCCATTGTTCTGTGTGAACGTGTTTTTTGTTAAAAGATCTGTTGGTTTTCCTATTTATATTTTCATCGCATGATTGTTTGTCCTTAATTGTTCACTGCAGCTATTTTCTTCAACTGGGGTATTTTGTGACCTTAGCCCCGATGAGAACATGGAGTAGGTATGGTTGGTATGTGTTTCGAGTCTGAAACACAAAGGTTGGTAATTCCAATTTTATTGGTTACCTTGGTCATGCAAGTATAAATTTGGTGTTTTGTTTGCTTGCAAATTGATTGGGTATCAAGATGGAGATTTGTTGGAATTTGATACCAAATAAATCTCGGACAATAATGTTAAACAGTTTGTATTATATTTCATAGGCCTCATCCAATGAGTAACATACCCATCAACACAATCAATTTATAAGCTCAACCCGAAAATAGCTCGAGCCATTGGACGTAACTTAACTAGTTAATTGTTATCATAGCCACTATAACTTTTGAATGATCTTTTTAATGTGTTGGCCCAATTATCTTTGTGTTGGCTCATTTGTTGGATAATATTAGCTCAAGTCATAGTAACCTAAACTAACCTATATATACCCATTTCCATACCATTGCAAACGTGTGTGTGCATTGTGGACTTTTTTAGAGAAAACTGTGGTTGCTTCCTATCTTCCTATTCGTGCCGTTTGCCTGTATTGCTTTCTCTCTGCCTTTGTGGCTTTGCAAACACCACAATACTTGTGTTCCTTGCGGGTATATTAGAAGAGAACCAAAATGATATGAGTAGTTGTGGGCTGGAGTCAATAGTTTGATTGTGGGTTGATATTGGTAAGTTTGGATTCCATCAATTGAAGGTCTATTCCTCTATATTTGGTATCAGAGCCACGTTGATGCTAGATTTTCGGCTAAAAATAGATCCAAAACCCATCAAAATTGGAGCATAAACCAGATCAAAAATCTGCCCAATTTTTATTTTTTTTTGTAAAAACTTAACTTGTAATCTCGATTTTCGAGCAATCCTGAGATCCATTGGTGAAACGGAGACCGCACTTGAGACTTGCGAGAGGGGCGATCTTGGGGGTGTGGCGCGTGGGGTTAATGACTACCTCGCGCGTGGGCGCTTGAGGTCTTCTCTGACAACAGTTTCTTCAGACAATTTTCTCAAACAATAAGACGGTGTTCGTTTTCAATTTTGAGTGCTACAATGAAATTTGGACGATTTTGATCTTGTGCATTTGGGATTTGGGTTAATTGTTAAACTTATTTAAGCAAGGAATATAGTCTAGGGCGACACACTCTCCCCATGAAAATCACGACCTTATGCTCATAGGTTGGGGTAAGTTGAGGTAGGGATGTAAAACGGGTTGAGTTCACCTCGCCTGGCTCACTTAGGCAGATTTTAGGCGGATTCGTAATTTGGACATATCTAAAAACAATGTTCACTTTGAGTACCAAAGTTCAACTTTTGTGATAACAATATGTAAAACTAAACAACTAATAAATTTTGTCATGCACCCCAGATAAAATGTGAAATTACGGGACTCGGCTTTGAGGATAATTTACCTTGAGCTACCTACATGGCACGCTATATAAACTCTTCCATCACGTGAAGTACAATCTATCCCTAGTCATGACGGGAGTCTCATGGACCCTAGACTCTAAGAGAGTAAGCTGAAAGCCATGGGAAATCTTTCCCAACTTGTAATCTTCTAATCACCATTCGTATCAACAACCCTCAATGATAACCTAACATCAAGAATGTCATGGATCCCATGCTCTTACGAGAGCAAAGAGACACTAAAAGTTTGTTTGGGAAATGTTTATAAATCATTCAAATTACAGATAGATAAAAATGAATGGTGAATATGTAAAACTTGTGGATCCCATCGAAATATGTAAATAAAAACTTGACTCGGCTCTTTTTTGATGAGCAGCTCGTGGGCTCATCCAAAATCAATGGTATCTATTTTTTTTAAAAGGCTTTTCTTAATTAAAAAAAAAAGGAGCTTGTGAGCCGAAGCTGGACGAATAACGAGCCAAGCTTGTGGGTATATGGGCTGAGCCGGCTCAGCCCGACCCATTGCCGCCACTAATTTTGGCCAACTATAATCCTCCAACTTACCAAATACGATCCACTAAGTACTACACAACTGCCCTATTCAATTCACTTCAACAATGTCTAAATTGTAATAGCCATTTGTTGAATAAATAAGACATTATCCTATATATAATAAAAAGAGTGAGTTTTTGTGTCACTGTTCATAAGCCATTTGGCCAGCGAAGCCGAGCCGAGTTGGTAGAGCTGAGTTAGCCATTTTTTTTGGGTGACAAAAATGGGCTTTTCTACTTCCTCTCTCCCTCTCTTCTCACACTCAACTTAACCCTAATAACTTCTCTCGATCTCTCTCGACAATCCCCCGCTGCCAAATAACTTCTCTCGATCTCTCTTCTCTCTCTCTCGACAATCTGTCGTCGCCGCATTTCTTTTATATACACCATCCTATTCCGACGAAGTTTCGATCCCTTCGTCTGGAGGAAGTCGCTGTCGAACTGTTCTCTCGCACTCTCTTCTTGCACTCAACTTAACCCAAATTTCTTTTGATCTTTCCTCTCTCTCTCTCTCTCTCTCTCTCTCTCAACAATCCGTCTCCACCGCCGCTGCATTTCTTCTATACACACCACCCGATTCTGACGAAGTTTCAATCCCTTCATTTGGAGGAAGCTGCTGCCGAACTGCTTCTATATAGAAGATTCCATGGGTTGAAGTTGGTGTTGAGTTTGTTGTTGAGTCTATCGGAGTCTTTACATATAAGGACAATGCTGCTGCACATTTGAAGGCCATCTCTCTTGCTCTTTTTCTTTTAGATTGAATTATCTTTATGTATCAATTTTATTACGTCATAAGGATGATTAGTTTTGTTTGTAGTGTTCATTTAAAGTTCAGCATGCTATGTTTACTTCGTGTTTTTTCACGGGTGCTATTATTTCAATCTAAGGATTATTATTTGTGCAATTCTCTCAAAATATTGGTATTTTTTTAAGTTCTCGCATGGATATACCATACTGGTCGATACTATATTAATTCTCATGCTCACTTGGATTAGATCACAATTAGTTTACTCGGCTTGTATTGAAATGTTTATTGAAGTTTTTACTTGTGTGATGTAATGTAAATTTGTCAGCTCGTCAACTATGATGTTGTATATTATGAATTGTTGCACCTGATGTTGCTCGCAATTACCTTGTGTTGATTTATTGAAATCGGGACGGTGCTAAGACGGTCTTCATCTCTGCTCCAAGTAAGGATGCTCCCATGTTTGTTGTGGGTGTGAATGAGAAGGAATACAAGCCTAAGCTAAACATCGTCTCCAATGCAGGCTGCACCACAAATTGTTTGGAATTTCTTATTCATGATGTTTTCTTCTTGGCATTACGAATTTCATATGATTGGGGGTAGATGATGTTCTTCAATAATTGATATGAGTCTGCATTTTCATTCTTGGCCACGTGTTGCAAAATAATTTTGTTGTATTTATTGTTTGAATTGGAATTTTTTTATGATCATAAGCATACATTCTGACATAGATGAAAGAAATGAAATCTAAAATGTGGTGTTAATGATTATCTAGGGAGGGAGTCTGGCTTATTTTCATTAGTGAGTTATGCTATTAGAGATTTTTGAGGATGTTAGGTTAGAATTGCTCTAAATACTTGTGAGGGCTTCAATATATATAGTTTATTTTGCAGTTTGTTGTTTTGATTTTTGAAGAGGTCGAACGCAAAATAAGTGAAGTCGTGTTGCTTAGGTATAAGGTGTTGTGTATGTGTTTATTGATTTCTACAGTTGTTGTGTTGAATATGAGATTTTGTCTTCATTTTCAATCCACAATTTATTTTCCACTTGTTCTCCTTCTTTTAAGAGGTGGAGCCTAAATACCTAAAGTCTTTTGTTTTTATATTTCTTTTTGTCTTTTTTATTCATTTTCTTCTTATTTTGTATATGTTTATTAAATTTTTACCTTTGATTTTCAGGCTTCAATGTTTACAGAAAATAAGAGGCGTAGGAAAATACAAATGGGCAATGGTGAATTGGATATGAATCTACAAACACCAAAGAGAAAATCTCAAAGGCTTATTCGATTAGAAGGTAGTATAGGAGATGAGAAACTTATTAGTAATTACGTTATTACATTATTAGAGATCTTTTTAACTTTTTCTTGTGACCGGGTCAACATTTTTGTTCATGTATATTTTTGTGTTCGGATAAGTAAATATATATTGCATTTCGATGCTGCATTTTTTGCCCATTGAATGTATTAGTATGGTATATAGTATATGTGTTTTACAATTTATTGTAACGAGAAATAGCTATTTCGGATGAATCTATTTTTCCTCTCTATTCCTTTATTTTAACACAACCTTTTTTATCGATTTTTTTCTGCTACTGTTGGTACTACAGACTTAGCTTCAAGCAATGTGTCTCTTGATTCGGAAAATGGAGAGGATCAAACAGGTAATGAAATATTTACTTTGAAAGAATGGCTTGATGATACATCTAACATCATACAAGAGCAATTTCTAACCGATGAAGATATAGAAAATGATGAATTTACTTCAACAATCAACTTGCATAGCATTCCAACTGAATCTTATGTTCTTAC
>CAIGRO010088511.1:0-12408 GCA_903798355.1 Fraxinus baroniana | reverse complement strand
CTTTCGATTGCGTTAGTCAAATTTCCGACAACAAATATTATCATCATGACTTGAGTAGCAGTTGGATCGGGAGCTAAGATTTTTGGTTGTGGTGCTATTCTTTGGCAGAACTGGAAGTCCCATTAATCGTTTCAATGTATAGCAGTCACACATTTTTTGAAAAACTGAAACACCATGTTAGGATTTTTGACAAAGATACTGCATTGGTTGGATCCACAGGGTCGATGAATACCTTCGTTAGATCTTCCAGATCCACCATAATTTCTTTTTGACTGATAGTTTCCATTCCCTTGTTGGTTCCCATTTTTGAAAATTAGAGATTATAATCACAACATGAAGTAAAGATCACAAGAACAAAGTAATTTTGTAGAGAATGAAGATTTTATCATAATATGGAAAAAGAATACAAAGATTATGTGTTTACAATATTTCTAATTTTTTACTAAATCATAATGAAGAGCCAAGTATATATAGAAAATAATTAGGAGACGTCCAAACCCATATAGTAGAGTTGTGGATGAAGTAGAATGCCATAAATAGAGTCCAAAATGGAAAAGTAAAGAAAAAATCGCCCTCAGCCCACTTTTTCGTGGATAGCGCTGCATCCCAACACCTTGGCATTTGTCTCTATCCAAATCGTTTTCCAAAATTATTTTTTTCATTCTAAAGTACTCTTCAAGTCCAACACAAATTTCTAGTCCCAATGAGTTTCCAAGTAGGATTTCAATTAGAATTTACCAAGTAAACTTGAATAGGATTTCAAAATTGTATTTCAAATAGAATTCTAATTAATGAGCACTTTAATTAGAACTCCCAGTTATCTTCAACAAAGAATTCAGGTCACACTTAAATTCTAACAATCTCCACCTTAACACGACTTCTACTGTAATTAACAAAAATGCCTTCAAAAAATTCTCCAACCTGAGACAAATTCCACCGTAAGAAATAAACTTGAACTCACACAAACGAACTTTTCTATCAACAATTCCAGCTGAAAATATTCTCTATCTCTGCTGCCCAACTAGGGGTAAAAGAGATATATGACCACCAAATAAGGTTGAAACAAGCCATGTAACAAATCACAACTGAATGCAATAAAAGAAGGATCTTAGCTAAAAACAACACCCTTAATCGCATTTAAACCATCATCAAAATCAGCAGAATTGTACCTTCGTGGAACCTTATGGTAAAAAATGGGTCTATTTCTAACAATTGAATACGATGGCACCATCGATAATGGTGGCAAGACGGATTCACCCATATATTCAAAATTTAACTGGGATGTATTCTTAGCAGAAGACCCAAAATTAGACCCCAACGGTACAGACGCCAACTTCAATGGTGGCAAGACGATCAATTTCTAGCAATTGAATACGATGATACCATCGTTAATAGTGGCAAGACGGATTTACCCATATATTCAAAATTCAACTAAGGTATATTCTTAGAAGAAGACCTAAAATTAGACTTCAACAGTATAGAAGCTTACTCTAAATCTACCAAAGTTCTTAAAATACGTTAATTACTCGAAAATTCTATATCACCATGTAAGATATATAAATGGAATTTTCTATGTACCATCAGCACAACACGGACTCCTTTTAAAACTTTCATAACTTCATTTTCAACGGTGTATTGTACCATTTTGAATCATGAGTATTTAAGGAGATAACATTTTTCTTCAAATCTGAAATGTGTCTCACTACATCAAATGTTCTAACCGTCCTATCAAACATCTTTATTCTAACCCAACTAATATCAACTTACCGACAATGTGTGTTATTACCGGATATCACAACATCTTTTGAAACTTCTTCATATATTAAAGACAATTCTCGATTGGGTGATATGAAAAGTGCAAGTTGTATCCAAAATTCAAACCTCATCAGGTTTGGAGTTGTAGTCAGACATAAGTAGAAGCTTCCCATTACTGCTAGGATTTTCTACAATACTTTCTTCCCTGAAGTTTCTGATTGTTGACTTGCAGTTGACTTTGATTTATTCTTCAACTTATAACAATAACAAGGCCCATTTTTCTTGCAATAATTATAAAACTTGAAGTTACATTTTGACTGGCCCCCGAGCAACCACCATGAACAATGAGACCATTTCCACGATCCCTAAATGCTTCATCTTCTCCTTTAAATACAGAACATCTTAGACTTCTTTGATGGTGAGGGTATCACGACTATATAGTATCGTGTTTCTAAAAGCAGGCAATGAATACAAGAAAATCAATCCCAAGTCTTCTTCATCACGTTTGACCTCCAAACGATGTCAGCGCTTTCTCAAGGGGGAATCTTCAATTCTTTCTAAAGGAAGGAACTCGCTTATATTGTAAAAATCGTGGACGATTCGCGGGTGGGAGTGAAAGACCAACTTAGATTGAATATATTTGATTTTCTTACTAAATCTATTTCAGTAAAATGTACAAGATCCCAAGCATATAATGTATTCGAAGAAGAATGTGTTGTTAAAAAATAATGAAGTACTTTTCCGTAAATGAAAAATAAGTTTTGACCTAAAAAAATTCAAAACAAAACATTGTGTGCAAATGAAAGAAAAGCTTAAATTTCTTTAAATTATAGTTCAACAGTAAAAATGCAGATTGAAATTTGTTTTGTAGATAAGATGGTGTCTTACCTAAAACTTAGGAAAGAATTACTATTTTCAACTCCACTGTACATACAAAATAATAATAATAATATTTAAAAATCTACTTATAAGTGAAAAAATTTCAAGCTTAACCAAACTGGGCAGTAAAAAAGATTCTTTTTGCAAATAACCGAAATATGCGACGTGGAATCCGAATGTGTGAAATTGTAAAACAAACCAAACTTTTTGTTGGAAGAATCAGATCACATGTCCCCACTATTCATTTCTTTCATTTTTCCTCAATCCTTTTTTTTCATTCTTCACCCCTTTCAAGTCTCAACCAACATATATCAGACACCCCCACCCACCCCCGCCGCCTCTCCATGCACGTTTATTTGTGCAAGATCACGAATACAAACAAATACATCTACAAGAAATAGGCAAAAGATTTGAAAAAAGAAAAAAAGAATCTTGAAAAAAGAATTAAAATGGATGATGATTTGAATATGGTGTTTCCAATTACTGTTCCAAAGAAAATTTCTGAAATTCTTAAAGAAGTTTCATTCATCGATGATTTTTCCAAGAAATTATCGAAGCTGGAATTTTATGTTCATGCTTTGGAGCTAGAAATGTCAAAAATTGTTGCTTTCAAGCGTGAGCTTCCATACTCAATGAGCCTGTTAAAGGATGGTATAATTGTAAATTTATTTTTATTTTTTGCATTTTTTTCAAAGATTTAATTTTTTTTAGAAAATTAGTGAATATTTTTTGTGGGTTTTTGAATTTTTGTAGCAATTGAGATATTGAAGGAGGAAGGATTGCAGTGGGAGGGAAAAGATGTGGAGCCAGTGATGGAGTTTTCATTGAAGAGTAATAATGAGGAAAATGGAGGGATGAAAAGGTCAAATGATTTCATAGACAAGAAGAATTGGATGAGTTCTGCTCAGCTGTGGAGCACCCCTGTTCACTATGGGAATAAAAATCAACACTCCATTTTGCACCAAAAATTAGTAAGATTTATTCAATGTTATTTTGTTATTTCTATCATATATTCTGCATTTAAAAAAAAATAAAAATTATTGAATGGCAATTTAAACAAATAAATTTGTATTTTAGATAACATAAATGTCATGAGTTCTGTTAAGTGTAAAATCGTATGTAATGAAAAAAAATAAAAAATAAAAAGACTCGCTTGCTTTACTTTTTTGAATAAGGTTAAACTTTTGTATTTTCAAACGAACCACCATCTTGTTGAAACATCAAATCGCCTAAACTTAATTTGGTTGACCTTTTTAAGATGGAATATCCATGCCAATGAGTTCCAAGTCATATTGGTACTGATTTATAAAAAATTATATACGTGTTAGACCTTGAAATAAAAATATATATGGCCTACATATGAGGGGTGTGTTGAAGTCAAATTTTAAGTAAATAACAACATATTGAAGACAATTTAATCAAATAAATTTGTCTCGTCTCTGACTGCATAATCTTTTAGATAATATTGTCGACAATAATGTCGTCCATTGTAATAATTATTATTTATTTTTGTAATGTGATATTTGATTTCAGACATATAACAAAGAAGAGAATGGCAATGGAAAGGGGAACAAATTTGTTCCATTTCAGAAATCATGTAATGGAACAGTTGAAGAAGAGATGGGGATGATTATGCCACTTCACAGTCTATCCCTGTCCATTTCTGATAATTGTATGGCACAGCAGCAACACCAGCTGCAGAAGAAACAGAGAAGGTGTTGGTCCCCTGAGTTGCACAAGAGATTCGTCAGTGCACTCCATCAGCTTGGAGGTGCACAAGGTGATTACCTGTTATCTTTTATATTTACATTTATCCTTTTCTTTGGGTCGGGGATTATCGAAGACAACATTTAAATAATACACGAGGCTTCTCTTCAATAGATTATGGTTTTAGATGTGATGGTTAACGTGGCATCAGTGTCTATGGGTTCAAATCTCAACATTACCCATTTTTCAAAAAATTGTGCACGTTTTAGATGTGTAATAAAAAAATACTCAGTCTACAAGTGAGTGAATGAGTTGATGACACTATTTAGATGAATACGTGTGGCTCTCTATGACAGCTTAAGCTTTTAAAAGAGATGATTGATAGGTAGGAGTTGCGTTGGTTAGACAATGTTACCATGTTATAAGGCGAAGTGCTTTGTTTCTTGTAGCTTGCTAACTCTACAATCTAGAAATAAATATGGAAGTATGTACATTTATGAATTGTTTGGTTGAGACTGAATAGCGGCATACTATATTAGAAAGAAAAATAAAATTAAGTGTAACCAAATGCATCTTAAGGTCATGTTTGGTGTGCAATGATGGACTGAACTAAAATATAAAATTAATAAGATTTTGAGTTTCATTTTCAGTCTTAGTGGTCTGAAGTGATATGCTTGCATTGAGATTTTTTGATTGCACTTCTAATGAGTTGAGGTTTGCAAGTAGTGCAATGTACAAATAAACGCGGAAGAAAAATAGACTAAAACATTGTTCACTTTTATTGTGTGATTATGTTCAGTACTCAAAGGTTATGTTTGGTGTGCAATATGAGATTAGACTGAACAATACAATAATTAAGATTTTAATTTGTTTCTTTTTCCTACCGCAGTGGCAGTGAATTGTTTCATAGAAATTTAGTTGATTGCACCTCTGCTGTTGTTGGAGCTTGCAAATAGTGTCGTTATCTATGAACTAAAAGTATGTACATCAATGGATGGTTTGTGAAGTGGAATGAATGTGTGATAATATTAAAAAGAAAAATAAACTATCTCGACTAACCCCACATATCAAAAACATGTCCTAAAGGTTTGTTTGGTGCATAACATTGAATTGGACGATACAGTAAATAAGATTTTAGTTTTTTAACTTCCCCTTAGATAGTCCAATTGTTGCTACCAAACAGGCTACCTAGTATTCCGTGTTCCCAAGTTTTGCTAATTCAAGAAATTCCGAAGTTTAAGATTTCTAATTTAGACCACCTGTTCATTATTATCTTAAAATCACGAAAACTAATGTCAAACACCAGGAGAAAAATATAAATGTAATGGTGGATGAGTGGCATCAATTTTCATAAGAAATATATATTGATCTTCTCTTACACTTCTTGAGAAAGAAGTTTTTGTGTAATTTGTAGCAGCAAGCTCTATCAAAATAGTCTTTTATATAGATTTTAATTGTGGGTTTATGTTTTTTCCCAGTGGCTACACCAAAGCAAATTAGAGAACACATGAAAGTAGATGGCCTGACCAACGATGAAGTGAAAAGCCATTTGCAGGTATACCATCAAAGTCCGTCCATTCCGCTTCAAGTTTCTGGTTATCACGGGGACTTTGTGTCTATACACGTCTATATAGATATGCAACTTTTTCTTACTTTAAAGGGGAAAAAGTTACTCATTTTAAAAGTACATGTTGTGTCAAAATAAATAACTTACTTTCATCTCAGACCATACATGATCTAAGTCTTATTTCCAATGAATTTAGGGTTGGTATGATGAGAATGTGTATATGATTTCAGAAATACAGGCTTCATATCCGTAAGCTTCCCACTTCATCGACTGATGTGTCGAGTTGCTCGAGGTTAACGCAAGATCAACGCAAGGCTATTGTTGCACAATCTGGCTCCCCACAAAGCCCTCTGCATCCGGGAGTGTCTCTTAAAGGGCTCTCAGCCACCAATCGAGACAGTGTGGAAGAAGAGGATGATAAGTCAGAAAGCCATAGTTCGAAGGGTCTGCTTCACAAGCCAGTTGACGAACAGTAGGCTGTCATAACCCATAGTTTTGCAGATACTTATATAGGTAAATCAGAATACATACATATTACAAATAATACAGTCCGGATAGTGCATTTTCGTACCTAGTATTGGACATGATCAAATGGCATAGTCAAAATTTTAGTTTCAGTTTCAACTTTAATATTGCTCGGTGCGAATAGGTGCCGACTTTTCTCTTATCTGTTTTAAGGCATGTTCTAATCGAGAGGCTACTAACCTTCTATCTTATTTAAAAATTTTAGTTTCTTAAATTGACATCTACTATTAACATCTTTTGATAAAGTAAAGTGGGTAACTGGTGTAAAATGTCCCTATCATTTCAATTTTGACATTTGGGTCCTCACGTCCATTTCCTCCGTTAAAGTCCTATACAACGATAAATTTACACTTCTCTTTAAATAAAATAAAAAAAAGAAAAATAAATAAATAATTTCAGTAAGAGTCCCGAATTTTTCAAAAAGTTCGAACGAGTCCCACGTAGACAATTTCTTGTAGCCTTTGGCCAATCACACCGACGAGATTAAGGTTGTTACTACGAAAAAGGCTCCGCAGAATCTCAAATTAATTTCTCCTGCCATTCAAAAGGCTATTGTAAGTGTTGCTGCTGCTGAAATTATTGATTTTATTATCAAAGACATTGGTGATTCTTTATTTTAAATTTTAGTTGATGAATCTCGTGGTATCTCAGAAAAGGAGCAAATATGTATTATTTTGCGTTATGTGAACAAATTGGGCATGTAGTTGAACGTTTTATGGTTAGCATGGCTCAATCTCTCTAGGATGCTATTGATAAATTCTTCTCTATATACGTGTTGAATATATCTAGATTAAGAGGACAAGGTAATGATGGTGCTAAAAATACGCAAGGTGAGTTTGAAGGTTGAAAACACTAATTTTGAATGAGAACATTTGCGCCTTTTGTATTCATTGTTGCTTTGCTCATCAACTTCAATTTATGATGGGGCAAGTAATATGCAGGGGAAGTTTAATGGTCCGAAAGCACTCATTTTGAAGGAAAATTCATGTGCTTATTACATTCATTATTTTGCTCATCAACTTCAATTAGCTTTTGAATTTGTTGCAAAGAAACATATACACAATGACACACTTTTTGATTTAATTGATAATGTGGTGAATGTTGTTGGAGCATCGGCTAAAAGATGTGATCTTCGAGAAAGACAAGCAACCAAAATTTTTGGAGTACTTAATGATTGTGAAATATCAAGTGGGCGGAGTCTTAATCAAAAGTTTGCTCTAAAACGTTATGGCTATACATGTTGCGGCTCTCACTATGATACTTTTAAGAACTTGATTCAAATATTTCTCGACTGTAATTGATGTCCATGGAATGATTGTAGTTGATAGAACAGGTTCCAAAAAAGGGTGAAGCAAATTATATGTTGGATTTGATGCATTTGAGTTTGCATTCAATCTAAATCTCGTGAGAAATATCTTAAGAATTTCAAATGAATTGTCAAAGGCACTACAAAGCAAAGATTAAGATATTGTAAATGTCGTGAGTTTTTGAAAATAGGTAAACGAGCCCAAGTGATGAGGGACAACGTATGAGATTCTTTTCTGGAACAAATCAATTCTTTTTGTCACAAGTACAAGATTGATGTTCCAAAAAATTAATGGTATGTTTATAAGTATAGGTTGTTCACGACGTAACGAGACGTCGTAACACTGAAGAAATGACAAGTTTGTATCGCTATCGTGTGGATTTATTTTATGATATCATCGATATGTGGCTTGAAGAGTTAATTGATCATTTTGTGAGGTAAATACTAAGCTAATTCTTTGCATTCCATGTTTTTGCCCAAGTGATTCATTTCTCTTTTGATGGAGCCCAAACAAGGGCTAAAGTTTGTGACCGTGGTGCCAAAATTGAAAAATATTGAGATTTCACATCACTTTTTTTTATAGGTTTGGAATTTAGCCTGTTTGATAGGAATTAAAATTAAAATTTTAATTTAAGTTAAAATTAATAATAAATTCTAACTACATATTTCATTAGATTCATAACTTTTTAATCACATATTTTGGGGAAAAATAAATTTTTAATAGTGACTTTTTGGAGAATGTATGATTAAAAAATAAGAAAAAAATTTGACTCACACATGTTATTATTTTATGAGAGAATGTGTGGTTAAAAATGAATTTTGAAAAAAAAAAAATTAAGTTTTTGAAAAAATGGAGGCGATGTCGTCGAAGTTGGGTCATGATCTAGTGTAGAGTGAAGGAGAATATGAGGAAAAATCTGTTGCAGTGGTGAATGAAGGGAAATTTGGGAGGAAATTGGGTCGCGATCTGGTACCGAAGTTTTTGGGGTGGGATTTGTTGGTTGTGTTTGCAGTTGGGGGTGGTAGTCATGTTGGCGATGCTCGTGAGATGGTGGTGACGTTGACAGTGCTGGTGTTGTTGTGATTGTGCCGATTATTATATGTGGTAGGTATTGTTGGTTGTGTTTGCATGTGGTGGTTGTGGAGGTAGTCGTGGTCGTGGAAGTGATGGTGCGATTGTTGTGGTGGTGGTCGTGGGTGGGGGTTAATGTGGATAGAAGGGTGTATGTGATCAATAAGTTGGATAATTTGTAACCAATAAATAATATACGACCTAAAAAATGCGAAATTCCGATTAAATTTGTAACTGTGACTAATAATATGTTAAATTGTGATCAATTAATTTAATAATTTGTAATCGAGAAATAATAGTGACCAATTAATTTGATTATTTGTGATCGTGAATATGTTGTGATTTAAAAAATTTGCGGTTTGTGATCGAAAAATAATACGTAACCTTTGAATTTAATAATCAGTGATTGATAAATAAATCATGACATAAAATCTGTGATTTGTGACTAAAAAATAATATGTGGCCTATTAATTTAATAATATGTGATTGGTAAAGAAATTGTGATTTATAATTTTTTTGATTTGTGATCCAAAAATAATATGTGATCCATTAATTTAATAATTTGTAATCGAAAAATAAGTCGTGACCTATAAAATTTGTGATTTGTGACTATGACGTCAATAATTGTGGCTAGTATGTGACTGTGACCTTAGATTGTATGACATTAATATATTTAATTAATATAATATTTTTTAATTAAGTCCTTGTTTGATTCCTATTATCTTAAAATCTATTTTTTCTCAAACTCATTTTTAACCACATATACTCTTAATAAAATACATTGCAAGTAATTTTAAAACTTTTTTCTACTTTTTAACCACACATTTTTCAAAAATTCGCTATTACTTAAAGAGGCAGATCTAGCAGTGGGCTACACTTGGCTATAGCTCACTGTTGCTCAAGTCCAGAAACACTAAAACTGGTACGTTTAGATGAAAATTGATTTTAATTTTAAGGGAAAAATTCATAAATCATACTTTAAGTTTACACTATTTCAAAAATAACAAAACATCTTTCACATTTCAAAAATCAGATTTTTGACACACACACACACACACTAGTTTTCGTCCGTGCGATGCACGGGTTTTGTTTTTATCGAGGATACGTTAGTGTATTGTTGGATATGGCAATCAATGGGGTGTTGAAAATATGAACGTGTAGTTGAGAAAGAAGTGTGCAAACGGAAATCAAGTTTTCTCAATTTGTATTTATTTTCAGTTATAAATTCATTGAAACGGAAAATTGTAAATTCAACATACCTAAGCTGCACCGTCTCCTATTTCAATTGCAAATTTTTGGATCCTTTTCCACACCTGAAGAAAAGTTGCAAATGAGAAAACAAAAGAAAAATAAAAACTAACTATAAATGCAAAAAATAAAAGGTAAACGAGATCAATATGAAGCTCAAGAAAGCAAAATAAAGATATGACTCACAATTTACTGGATGATTATGTGAAAATTGTATCGAACGGTTCTCTTTGTAGAATAAAAATACACAGAACAAAAATTAGGGCGGAAGGAAGAAAATATAGCTATGGAAGATATTTGGGTCTGAAAATGAATTATTTTTTCAATAAATAAAAATATAATATAAGACTTTCAAACCGACAATCTATCTATTTTAGAAAAACTGAAAAGATATTTTAGAGATATTTTAAAAAGTATAGTCAACAAAGTTGGGCTGCATTAAAAAAAAAAAGTAAGAATGGACGGACACCCACGGAGAGTTTCTTATTTTTTTTAACAATGTAAATTTATGTAATAATATTTTTGATGATTTATACCAAAATCTCATATGCACATAGTATAATCGACTAAAATGCAAGGACATGCACGTGCGCACAGTAAAGAATAGAGACATATACACACACAAATTCACGATCAAGATTGTACACTCCTCCTTATCGATTGATCTGTAATGAGAAGAAAAACTACAGTCAAAGAATATTAAATTGAATCTGTAGTTTGTTTAAAGAGTAAAAAGTATACCATACTTAAAAACATGCACATTTAGAGGATAACTACATACAAAATTCAATGTCAATTAGGAAATTGAATGTAAGCTGACAGTGGCAAAATTCAATGTCAATTAGGAAATTCATATACCACTTCCGTTGACTCTCAAAATGTCTTCCCCCATAGCTAAACCCATGCAAAGATACATCAACCACGCCTAGGAGTAAGAGTTTAGCAGTAAAAAATAGATTCTTGTATACTTTCTGCAGAAAATCTAGAACGACCAACTTATTATAAACCAGGGCAAGAAAATACTTTTATGGACACAATACCTGGTAAAGTTGAATGTCCAATTTTGGCAAGATATTTAGTTCAAGAGGAAACTCATATTTGAAATGAATCTAATGAAGGAGTTGGCAAGAAGAAGACAATGTATAACAATTACCTGAAATTCTAACATCTATTTTGAATAGTAGCAATTACAATAGTCATCTAGAATACCCATTAAAGTCCTGGAAGGAAAACATAAGAAAAAAAAAAAGATTTTTGGATTCAGATAAGTTGAAAACATTAAAGAGAACTGTGGGGCATCAAGAGAAATAAATAGCAGCAACCTACAATTACCAGCAGCACCCATATAATTTAAATGACTAATGAAACATTTAACTCAATAACACCCCACTTAGATTTTAACCATAACCAACAATATCCTTTACAATATATAAAAGAGGAAGATTTATATTCACTGTTCCAAAGCCAAATGACCAATTTTTTTGTCAGCCGACTAGCCGAGCCATCAAAGCCGAGCTAGAGGAGATATTTTGTTTCCTTTTCCCTATGCCTTTTCTTCTTCTCTCATTTCCCACATTATGCCTTTCTCTCTCTTTCTCTCGTTCGGTTTCTTCTTTCCCTTTCTCTCTGTGGCTCCAATTTTCTCTAAGAATCTAAGAAATTTCGTCCATTTTAGCTATGATACTGTAAAATCAACCAAATATCACAGAAATTTCGCTCGGTTCTTCTTCTCTGCGGTTGATTTGTTGTATTTCGTCGCCTATTATTTTCACCCTTTCAGATCCGTTTTCGATTCCTTCATTTTTAGCTCTGATACTGTAAAATCAACAAAATATCGCAGAAATTTTGCTCGGTTCTTCTTCTCTACGGTTGATTTGCTGTATTTCATCGCCTATTATTTTCGCCATTTCAGATCCATTTTCGATTCCTCCATTTTTAACTCTGATCTTATAAAATCAACACAATATCGCAGAAATCTCGCTCGATTCTTCTTCTCTGCGGTCGATTTGCTATATTTCATCGTCTATTATTTTTGCCCTTTCAGATCCAGTTTCGATTTCGCTCGGTATCGCAGTGCTTTCTTCGGTATGATATGTTTGTTTTTGTTAGGTTTTGCCATTGATTTTATCATTTCTGAAATTTTGTTCACGAGTGTAGATTTTGTTTACTCATTTCATCAATTCATTTTCTATGTATATTATTAAGGCACTTGTAGAGGCTTGTGGGACTAAGGAAGCACACATTAAGAAGCAATACAAGGAGCTGCTTTGAATTATTCTATTTGAAATTGACGTTTCAACCAGGGTAGATTGAATTTAATTTGATTTACAATATTTTGCTTGAAAAAAA
>CAIGRO010088500.1:0-11523 GCA_903798355.1 Fraxinus baroniana | reverse complement strand
GTCTAGGCTCCTAAAGCTTGAAAATTGGCCTCCACGCCTAGCCACGCTTTACGCTTTTTAGAACACTGTTATTTTACGAAGTATGCGGTCCCGTTGTTTAGTTTCAACGTTTTCCAAGCTTTTGGGTGAAAGATTCAATCTTTGGACGATGGAAACTTCAGTTGGTGTTAATGTTGTTGTGCTGGGTAATCATCTCATATAGTTATGATGTGTAATCATCCCATTTAGTATTGGAAGCTTCAGTTGATGTATTTCAGGTTTAACGGTGTTTGTGTGACATTTTTTGGGTGAGGTAGATGAATTTTGTGAGTTGTCGACATTTTAAACGGCTATCACCTTCTACGTGTATTTTTTGTCCACCACGTTAGCGTTGATGGTAACGGAATTTGGTGAGGATATGGGGGAACGGCCGAAAGTTCAGTGACCATTGTGATTTGTGAGGCAATTTGAAGTTTTTAGTGAGTAAGTCGTGACTCGTGATCGTATTAAAGTTTAGTGATTATTCAAACATTTTATTCCAAAGGATGTAATGCACAGTTGCACGCATCTAAGCGTCACCCACCCAGTACCCGTAGTAAATAATGTGAAACTTAAGGGCAATATTGTCACCCGATCCCAATATATACCCCCGTCCGAGTGGAGTCGACAAGAATTGAAAGAGTTTCCGTTATCTATCTTGTCTATATATCTATTGTTTTCTCTCTACAGATATCTCTAATCAAGTTAGGGTTTTTCCGAGTTCACTTAAGCATGATTTCTGATTCGATCCCTAACGCTTCAATGCCTTTGGCTTCATCTAACACCAAAGATTATGCCAAGAAAAAAAGGGTAATTGTTTTGTTTTATTATTTTTTGACAAATTAATTCACTCCATGTATTTGCATGTATTTAGACGTTTTCTTTCAATTACACACTATGTGAATTTGAAGATTGTTATTTAAAAAATGAGAAAGTGGAATGCATTTGAGCGAATTTCGGCTTTATTTTTTTATTTCAATTTGATTGAGTGATTTTTATTTGTTTCTAATTTCAGGTTTCTTTAATTATTTTGACAGTTTAATGCGCGCAATTTATCTGCATGTAATTTGGACTTTTCTCGTCATTGTATCTCAGCAAATTTCGGTTTTATTTCCTGATTTCAATTTGGACTGAACGAATTTCATTCCTTTTTTAAATTTCAAGTTTAATTTATTATTTCGACAGCAATTTGGCGAATCTTTTTGTTTATTTACGAGTATTTTTTTAGTGTTGCTGATGGTTCTTGTTTTGATTTTGGATATTTTTTTTTTATAATTTCAGGTTAATCGGTCTGCAAAATTGAAGCAGTGCAAACTTGATGCTCGCCGCGACCAGTGGCTATCTCAAGGTTTCTTGCTGATCTCTGTTTGTTTTGTACATGCATTTGCGTATATGTTTATTTATGCACGTTCTTATGCAGTTGTGCTTGAGGTTTTTATATTTTATTGTATTTTGTGATCTTATTATTTTTTTATCTATGCATGCATGTATGGAATTGTATTAGTAACTTTGGAATATTTTTAATTATTTGGAATTTTTTGTTGATGGGGTGTTTAGTTTTTGTAGTGAAGAATAATGGCAGCCGTAAGGAGGACGTGAGTGGTGACAGAGGGACACGTGGTGTGCCATCAGTGCATTTGGACAATGAAAGGGGCTGCCTACCAACTGAGAAGCTAGAAATAAAGCCGACAAGTGCGGAGGAGAATTATGGAGATGGATCGTCAATGCATCATTACACTGATTTGGAGTCATCCCCTGCAAACAGCCTCAGCAGCTACACCAGTGTCTTGTGCATTGACAATTCAGGAGTCAATTTTACTGGGAGCGGTAGATGCAGCAGCCAAAGCAGCATGGGTAGTATTAATGGATGTTTTCCGGGTAGCATGAGTGAAGACAATGAGGGGGATGATTATGATAATGGGTGCTTGGATGATTGGGAGGCTGTGGCCGATGCCTTGGTCACTACCAATGACAAGCAGAAAGAGCATATCCCTGAGACAGGATCGGATTCTCTGGTTCTGGAGAAACATGTAAATGCTGCCCAATCTGATTCTACGTCAGAAATATCAAACCTGTCAGATTCAAGAGTTGAAATTACACAGTCAAATCCAGAGAGTGAGGGAGCTGCAACACATAGTTCTCCGGTAAATTACCAGGCATGGCGCCCTGATGATGCTTTTCGTCCTCGGGGCCTGCCTAGTTTGTCAAAGCAGCATAGTTTCCCCTTAGATTCAGAGCGCCATTTTGGTCAAGGAGCTTCTGTTTGGGGATGTAAGATTGTTCGGCCAGTCCCCACATCTTGTCCAATATGCTGTGAGGACTTGGACTTCACAGACTCGACATTTATCCCATGTTCATGTGGGTTCCGACTCTGCCTTTTCTGTCACAAGAGGATTCTTGAGGAGGATGGGCGCTGTCCAGGCTGTAGGAACCAGTATGATTGTGAACCTGTCGAGGGAGAGGCAACTTTAGATGGAGGCAGCTTGACGTTTCAATTAGCTCGTTCTTGTAGCATGATATCGAGGTCTTAGGAAGATTCTCTGTTTGCCTTGAACTTGTTTGTTGGGATTCTCTTTTTCTCAGTGCATCTTTGGGTGTTTTTACCATTAGATACTGATTTTCACTGCCTCAGATGTTGCTATAGAAATGTGATTCTGACGCACAGGGGAGTAAATCTAGTTTCTTATGAATTTGTTCCATATGTTTTTTATGGTGCTTATGTTGATGTGGAAGGCTAGTTATGTGAATAGACAAGGTGGTATAGAAATTGAATACACTAAATTTGGTTCATTGGAATTCAGCGTTTCTTGTAAAATTTCATTTGTGTAATTCGTCGGTGATGACGAAATATGAGCTAATATTGTGAAGAAAATCATTAAAATTATATCTAGAGATTTCTTTCTATCAAATTTCCCAGTGCTTGCCTCCCTCTTTTACCTTTTCTGGCGTGCATTTTCTTAGACTTGGCGGTAACACACACAAGTTTTGACAATTCAAGCTAAGACTTGATACTTCTGCATCTTGTTGGTATGGACTTGGGACCAAAAGCTTTATTAGGCAAACTGTGAAAAGTTGAGAGGTACAGCAATTTCCATGGAGTTAATATCCAAAATTGCTGATTCATGATTCTGAGTTTTGCTTCTACAAGGGAAGGTGATAGTTGTCATATTTTATGTAGCTTTAAGTAACTTATCAGAACAAAGCGTAAAAAGATTAATTTGGATGCTCAATTACTTTGATTAGACTATATGTCTTTCTTGGGGTTTTAATTATTCCACCTTTGGCACTGCCTGATTTGCTGTCTCGCTATAGTTGCTTGTCTTTGGACATTGGCTGACTTGGAATGTTAGGTATTAATTGTCTCCCAGTGGATATGTGAAAACATCATTCAGATTGTGGAGTAATGCTTATGAAGCAAACTATAGTTGGTAACCTGTAACCCTGTGCGTGGGAACTCCGGAAACAGAAAGATTGTGAAAGAAACCACTGTCTATGCTTAAGATGCCATGACCAATTGAAGATTGGAACAAGAAGCTAGCTGATGAGGATATGTATTCAAGATCTTCACAGTATTCGGCTTTTTTTATCTTTATTCCTTATTATTGTATCATTTCTTAATTTAAATTTCACTTTTGTACTAAGGAAATATTTAATATAAAAAATTCACCTTCTCCCCGAAATATTTCAACATCCAATCAAAAAATACTTGAAAGAATTATTTGAGAATGTTTGTCTGAAGTTATAAGTAGGTCATACTAGTGAGTTTTTTTAAACTTCAAAAGTAGCAGGTTGCTGTCTAATTTGTTGAAAAAAATTTACAACTTTGTTGTTATGACTGTAAACTGTAAATATAGCTGATTGCTTGAATTTTGTTGATTCAACTGTTGTTCGATTCTCAGATATAATGTTCCTTGATACAGGTCCATGTGGAGTGTTGTTTAGTTATTCAGAAACTGCTACATCATTTGAAATTTGTAGAACATAGATTGGGATAGATCTCTCGCCACCTTTTAACTCGACTATTTTTGGTCCTTATAAATATTTTGCTTTGTGTGGGCTAAATAGAGAAGCACATACATACTATTTTCACATTGCTCTGTTGCACTGGAGTTATGGTGGAAGCTATATAGGGTTGTAGTCGCAACTTGTCTACTTGCATCTTTCAGTGAATCGTTCCTCATGAAAAATTGTGGGTTTTGGTGGCAGCAAGGGAAATTCTAATAGAGATGGATAATAATTGCCATTCCTTGCTGCATATGGATTGACAAAAAGGCTAGAATGTTTAGGATCACTATATTTCTTGCTGACTAGAGCTTTTATATATTAGACTTCAACTTCTCTAAGTTGGATGGCCATTTAGGATTTTTCATTCTGGTCTTTTTCACCTTCAATTATGTACTTACCAGTAAAGTGAACTTTTTTGGTACTAAAGAGTTTAAAACTAGCCAGTTTGTTCATTTCTGGTTCATTTATGCATACATCATACATGGTAGTTGGTCGAGTTTGAGTAGGGTGGGTTAGTCTGGCGATGTTGCTAGACTAATGGTTAAAAGAATTTTGCTACTTTACCGGATGATTAAAAAATTTAAGATTTTTCTATAATAAAATGACACCAATGTATGAAATATATGACCGGTTTAACCTTTTTCTATAATGGTTAAAAAATGTGTTTATGATTTGGTTTTAACAGTACAGTGCATCAAGTCATTAACTCTTCTTGGAAATACTTTTATTATAAATAAAATAAGGATTTATATTAAATGAAGTAAATTGTATTAATTCAGTATAAAAATACATCATTAACATTAAGTCTGTAAATTAGGAGATTTGCTCAGATAAAACCATATAAACAAAAAACACAAGATCAACTAGATGAATCAGGTATACATCAACAATGTAACTATGAACATCATTTCCAACCAATTTCTCACCGAGTGTGTCAGACCCTATATTTTGTGTGTCAAAATGGCGTCTTCAAGTTAGCATATGCAATTGAAGCTATAAGCTCAGAAACAGAAGGGTTCATCACCATTAATTCATCAGGTATGGCTAGGAAACAAAAACGCGAGCCAAGCCGTGGTTAAAACTATGGCGAGTTAATCCATATTCTTTAGTCTTGGACGCTTCAGAAGAGACTGGTATGATGCTGCTGATGCAGATTTTAATGGAGTGAGATCACGAGCAAGAGAGGATGTTGGTGACATATCTTGCAGTTTTCTCTTTCGGGATCCTTTCTTTTCATCGTTCTCGTCCCCTTGTAATATGATGTCTCTCAGACGCTTCACGTCTGAGAGCTTTACTGGCTTTACAAGGAATTCTTCAGCCCCTTCCTCCAAACACCTAAGAATTAGTCGGAAGGAAGAGATTTGAGACTTTGTGGTGCAGAATCTATTTTTCTGAATGCAAAATTTTACTGATTCTTTGCAATGTTCAACATAAATATATAGAGGAACAAATTTTGATTGCATAAAGTTGTGATCAAATCCGGAAGTTCTGAAGAGTAATGCCATAACAGTTAATATAAGAACTACTGTCTACTGGTTTCCATGTAACAATGAACCAGAGAGTGTGGCCGGAATAGATTCATATAATTGACCCCAAGTTTAATGAGAACAAGGCTTGGTTTTCTTTTTTCTTTTTTCTTTTTTTTTTTTTTATGTTATATGCGAATGCGATTCACATGATCTGTGATTTCGATACTGGCTGTGGAACCTCGACTCTCATTTCATAGTACCCAACAGAGCCTATCATATAAGTTCACGATCCAGAATTCTAGAACAAAACGAACAAATCACGAATCTAAGTTCAAAGGTGAGATCTGCTATTCTGATTAACAGATGAAATACTTCCTATATATCTGTGAAACCATTTATAATACTTAATCTACCCAGAATACCTCTGTAACGAATAATCAAACACTGAAACTAATATGATTAACATCTAAATTCAACACTGTCATTAGATTGAGAATATACCTATCAATACGAGCCAAAACTTTCTCGGATGACATAATCACCACAGGTATTTCCCGTAAGTTCGATGAGCTCTGGTCGAAAAGGTAAACAAGTAAAATGTCAACAAACCTCATTTTCAATATGCATCAATCAAGAATGGCAAAATATTATGTTAAGTACTGGGGAAGAATCTAAAACACTCCTTTTGTGTATTGAAAATACCAACATCACTAACCTTTATCTTTTTGAGAAGTTCATATCCTGTCATCCCGGGCATTGAATAGTCTGTCATTATCAGATTCACCTTCAATCCCTAAATTCATAAAAAAAAAAAACGGTATAGCCTCAAATAGTATTATATAATATATAAAATAAAGCAAAAACCCATTCATTTTTCACCATTACTGTATGGAAAACTAGATTCTGGATCACAAAATTTTAAATAAAATGAAAATGGTGCCAAAACTTCACCTTCTTCAATTCCCCCAACAACCCATGAATATTTTGACCAAGAAATTTTTGCAGGAAAATCCAGTTTTTACTTACATCAAATCCAACAGAGCTTTTCTCTCCATCCAATCCCAGATACTGCAGAGCCCTTCTCCCACTTTCCACAGAGGTAACTGCAAATCAGAATTTCAATTTTCCATTATTTTCAGCAACCCAAAACCACAAATCAGAAACCCAAATCAAAACCCTGAATTAATATTAACAAAAACACCAAACCTTTGCAGCTCGAAATCTTCAATAACCGCTCAATGACCTTCCGATCAACAAGGCAATCATCAACAGCAAGAACATGCAATTCCTCTGCAACAACCGAAGAACAATCACTCCCCATTTCGTCCAAATACCTTTCCCTCAAATGGTTATGTGTTAAAACTCAAAAACAGCAGCAATTCTATAAATACGGGTTGATTGTATTGCACGATACTCTCGGGAGTCACGAAAACAAATATGTGATACAATCCTCTTTTGTATATAATAAATATAGTGTGTGGGATTGTGGGTTCGGTGAAAGATTACAGAGAGAGAAAATCTACTTTAAGGAAGCTAAAAGGCAACAGAGGATCTTTGCAAATCTACGAGCATTATGTTGAACTTGTCGCTTTATCCGACAATATTTTTTTTTTTCATTTTCCTTTTTACGTTGGGACCTTGAACGTTTAAAATTTGACAATTTTCTTAAAAAGCCCATTATTCTTGAATAATTTTAAAATATTTAAAAAATAATGGTTCTCTTATTTATTTAACCCTGCCTGGCTCCACTATTTGCAAAATTAAAATTCATTTTTATATCATTAGAGGATCCATGTCTGACTTGTAGTGTGAACGAAATCAACAACTGCAATAGCTAACGGTTCAATATTTTATTAAAATGTGGATGAAAATTGCTACCAAACAAGCACTTAATATATTAAAAATTCCACTAGACTTCTATTAACATGATTTAGAGCATGTTTGGTACCGATTAAAATTGAAAATATAGTCGTTATTGGGTTCCACTCGTAGAATAAAACACAACAATAACGACTAATTTTTCAATTTTAATCTCTACCAAACGGGCTCTTAATTGGTTAGAGACAATTTGACGCGGATACTTCAAGAATGTAGTGTTGTCGAAGTAAGAACTTGTTGCCTATAAGTAATTATGTCAATATGGATTAAATGGTTTAGCTTGACAAAAATACGACATCGTGTTCAATCGATTAATTATGCTTCTGATTTTGAGTTTGATTACCTTGAAAATAACATAGATGGACAGAGAAAATTTGAATGAAAGTAAGTGATTGAGGTGACTATTACCACTCCGTCCCGAAAATTTTCGATGCATGGTAGGAACGGGTGGGATCTAGGAGGGGCGGGTCCGAGGAGCGGGGACCCGCCCCGTTCACCATTTGGGGGAGTTGAGAATGGAATTTTTTTCATTTTCTCACACTAATTTGTCCGTACTCCGTACAAGGGAAATTTGATTCGATTAATACAACAATTATTAAAAGGACATGAATGGCATTTTGAGAAGAAAAAGTTGTACGGTGCAGTGTGAAAGCGCCAGCCAGATTCTGTCTGTCCAAAAATCGTATGGTCACTCAATTCACTGCTGCATTGCTTTGACTACTACCATTTGGCTGTCCCCACTTGGATCTTGGATCCGGGGCTGATTGACTCCTGACACACCTAATAATTACCATTTTATGTTTTCGAGAATTTTAAAACATTTTACTTCATCCCATAATGTTTCTATTTTTTACACGATTTACAAAAAAACTTAATTAGCCCTGATCTTAGGTCTCACTCATCTAATAAAAATCAACAATAACGATTAATTTTTTAATTTTAATTCCTACCGAACGGGCCCTTAATATACTATGGAAATGTAAATTATATAATATATTTCTTAATGATATATCATTATCATTGAATAATGATAGCTTACAAATTTTGATTTTAATGAAACTCAAATAAGGGCTAAGAGAATATTTTTATTTCAATTAAGTTACTTGTACATTATTTTTCTACATTTTGGATGACACTCAAATATGTGGCAAAATTAAGATGAGTAATGCTTCTTGTCCCCAGCCGACCCTCCAATAGGGGGTGTCCAAGTGGCCATTTTGGACACCCCTTTATACAAGCTTTTGTACCTGTAGCACAACCCAATTAAGATTGAGCCGGGGCATAAGTCATAACGCATGTCTCGATTGTTTTTATTTAAAATCAAATGAGTTGGACTGGATTGAGCAGTGGGGTCAATCAATTCAATAATTGAGATCTTGACATGATAGAAGATTATTTAAACATTGAGGGAGGGGGGGCGGGGGGGGGCGGGGGCGTGAAAATCAAAAGAGGAAAACCTCAAACACAGTCCCTAATCAATCAAATGTTGATTCGGAGACAGATTGGGGCCCTACAAAAAGATTGTGACAATCACCTCCGTTTGCGTGAAATCTCAGGTTCATCAAGTCCCTCGACTCTTAACGAAACTTGAATTTGAAGGGCGCATCTCTAATAATATCCCCAAGAAACTCTTTAAACATGAGATACTCTTTATTTTAAAGAGTCGATATTTAAAATTATGCTCTAACAGACTCTTTAAATTAACATTTTAATTTAAAAAGTGAGTTTGAAGAGTCAAACCTCTATAATTAAATGTATTCAAAGTGTTTCAATTTTCAGTGTAGAAAAACAATAAAATAATTTATAGAAAAGTTAGTTAAAATAAAAGATAAATAATATATTTTTTAAAAAATAGAAAGTCTCTTAGATATGATTTATAAAAACTTTTTACTATTGACGTGATAAAAATAATTTTACTCATTATTCTCTTAAACAGTTGTATATATATATTTAAAGAATTATACTTACAATTATCCTTGTCATATCAAAGGTGAGAAGTTTATATCCCACTCACTTAGAGTAGAAGATCAATCCTACATCTCTTAAGATACTTTTTATTTATAGAGGATAAAAGATAGAGCCTTTTGTAGAACTTTAAGTTCGTCGTAGTTTACTCGACGTAAATAATGTAAATGTGATTAAAAGACAAATCATTTTTTAACACTTTATGTTTGTCGTACCCTAATCGATGTGAAATTGAAGGAATGAGGCTAACTATATCCTCATATTTGCTTTGTATATTGATACATTTTGATTAAATTTGCAAAGTAAGATTCTATGAAAAACTTAATTTCATGTGAGAAATGCATTTAGTCTTATTGGAGAATAGTGCGTTAAGACTCCCGAGGAAGAGAAACATATGAAATTGAAATAATGGGATCCTATGTATTAATTACTTGGCCCCTAACGTGAGTTTTTTTTCTCGAGTTATTTACAAGTACTATCAATTTAGCTATAAAAATTTCTCGAACATACTTTAGCTTGTGTGAGATCTCTTGTTATGCTATCTGTTACAATACATATGATATTTGTTATGATATCTCGATAGAGAGTCTAATCTTGAACTGAATTTATAGAGGTAACAAATATTCTCAAGTAATTACTTAGGACGAGAGACTAGATGCTTGCATAGTTTGAAGCTGGTTTAGGACATAAAAAGTATTAATTCAATTTTTTGATTTAAAAAAAAAAAAAAAAAAAACTAGAAAGTTGACATTTGTTCCAAGTATTTACCATAAGAATAGGTGTTTCAGAGTGTTGAGCAATCATTTTGTAATATATCCCTTAGCACTTTAATGTGATAATATTGAGATAGTAGCATCATCCAGTGAACCAATTCACAAGAGGGTAAGCACACTGGGGATAAAAAAACCATCTCCTTTTAAAGATTCTCCATCACACGGACACACAAAGATGTCACTATGTAAGGGCAACTCCAACCCAATACTAATTTGGCGTTGGTATGAAATTGCTCCTCCAACCGAACTTCAAATCTTGACACCAAATTAGTGTAATAAACAGTGTTGCACCACTTCATTTGGTGGAACAATTATACAATTTTTTTAAGTATGCAAATTAATTCCATTTTAGTGAAGTGTCAATTTAGGGTCCGTTTGATTGCAAGAGTGGAATTTTGATAGAAAGAAAATGAATTTCAGGGAATTGAATTGTCTAGAATTGTTTTCCTAGGAATTGTCAATTAAATGTGTTTGATTGGTATAATTTTTCACTGAAAAATGTTGAAATTTTGGATTTTTTGTATTCGTTTGACTTTGTTTTTCATAGAAATCGTCCATTAAAGAGATTTTTTTTTTCGCAATTGTTCATGAAATTTGTTTCAATTGCAAAAANATTGCCAAAAAAATTTAAAAATAAAAAATAAAACCTAAAAAGTCATTTCCCACCAATTCAATTGCCAAGAAAACCTACCGTGTGAACACCAAGCAAGAAAATCAAATGCCAAAAAATATTGTGCATCAAACAAGACATTTGTGGAGGTTGTAATTTATTTTCCATTTTTCATGAAAAATGTTGATGAATCAACAAGGCCCTTAGTAAATGTTTGAAGTGATTCAATTTTGTCTTTTGGCGATACATTGGCTACCGAACCAAAGTACTATGCATGTTCTTGATAAAAATCAAAGAGCAATGCAATGTAGTCAATAGTAGATGTGTTTCCTAAATTTCCTATGGTTAAATTTAATTAAACTTATTATTTTGATGACAATTTGATATCACATAAATTGATGCTAAAAGTTACACTTGCCTTACATAACATTGTTCAAAATTAAATTATGTCCTTAGGTGACAAGACATATCGAAAATAAACAAATCGTGTTTCAAAAATAGATCATATTACATGCACATAAAAGTTGACGTATTAACTTACACTTGTGAGTTGACAGATTTTGATACATTGATCTGAACAACGCTTATTTCAATTAATTGTCAGATTTTTGAGATATACGAAATGTAATTCAAGGTGTATATTTTGTTTGTACAAGTTGTTTATTCCTAACAAGATATAGGTTAATTTTCTTGGGATTTATAGAATCATGTTGGCTTACAAAAAATCTTGACCCACCGCGTTAGGCACCCAACCAATAGGGGGCGCCACCTTGCATTTTGTCAAGATTTTTGTCAAATTCTTTTG
>CAIGRO010088461.1:0-14363 GCA_903798355.1 Fraxinus baroniana | reverse complement strand
GCCCAATCCATGGCTGATTACCCACGAAACCAAATACAATCCCTAAATCCTAAATTCAAAATTGAATTTGAACCCGGCAGCCAAGTGTTGGATGAGGCTCGGAGGAGCTGCTGGTAACAAGAATCATTTGGAAAATGAAGAGATGGTGAGGGTAGTTGCAACAAGAACCGTGAGACTAAAAAACTCATTTGATTGTCTGTGCCTCTACACGTATGTATTTAATCACTTCATCCTTGTTTTCCCCATTTTTTCATTTCCTTCTTGTTTCCTCAGTTGGGTGGGAAGAGAGAGATGATATTTTGTTATTTGATTTAAAAGGTTCGATAGGAAAAGCTAATATGGGAATTTGCTTCAGTTCCTCCGCCTTAGTTAGCGGGAGTCCTACTACCACTAAGCAAATTAGTTCAGGTGTGGCTTCTTTTTGTTCTTTTCCTAATTTGCCAATTGGGTTTGTTGTGAGGGATGGGAAGATTGTTTGGTTCACTGAATTTTAAATCAGGCCCCTGCGTAATCAGCAGTACCCATGAATTTCTGGATTTTGCTGCCTAGGAGCAATCTTTTTTTTTTTTTCTGATTTATGAATTATAAGAAATGATAATTTATTTATATTATTGTAATTCATAACTTATGAGCTATAATTTTGATTTGTGAATTGTGATTTGGGAGTTCAGGTTTTCATATGTATATACTTTTTACTTTTTTACGTTTTAGTGCATTTATATCTTGAATTATATTTTTGGTTATTACGATCGTTGATTGTCAATGGTCACTGATCAAAAGTCAACAGTCTCCGCCAGTGGTCAAAAGTCAACGGTCTCTGCCTGTGTTGAAGTAAAAGGCTGGATTCGCCCCTGACTATCCTAATTCACTTGCAAAAGAAAAACTGGCAGACTAATTCTAATGAATTGGTGAACAACTTCCATTAGCCAGCCAAGTAGCCAACTAATGAGTTATCAATAATTTCCATAATTTAATCCAGTCTGAGCATATGCGTGCATTGGGAATTATGTAAATTATAGTTTCTCATCGGCATCGGCATCAGCATCTGCATCTGCATTTTATTTTGTCTGGTAAAAAACATTTCGTACTGAGAATGAAAGAATAATCACTTTGAAATTAATTCAAAGCACAGACTGCATTTTCAGAGTGGTTAGGTAATCATGAGTTGATCAACGACTGATTACTAAATACGAACACTTCAAGAATATTATACAGTGTTAGTTGTTTGAAACGATCTGCTCTTGAAAATATATATTTAATTATGTTTTGAAGACTTGGCAAGATTATTTGCTTGAAAATATGAGTTGATGACTAATTCAAATAGAAAACTGCACTATAAATAGGCAATCCCATCTCATGAAATAAACATCCACAAACCACAACAAAAACAAAATATCGGCTGTACTAAAAATGGCTGTTCGCTTTCTTATTTCAGTTCTTATTATCTCATTGGTTTCATTTACATATGCTTCTGATCCCGCTCCCCTGCAGGATTTCTGTGTTGCCGTTAAGGATGCTGAAGCAAAAGGTAAATGCATTTTACACTCCTAGAATAACAACCTTATCTTGTGTGCAGTACGCCCACTACTCAATACTACTTAACATTAGAATTAACAAAGTTTTAGCTTCCTTTTTTCTTTTAATACTGTATCTCCTACAAAACTTGCATTAATTAGGGAATAATATAATTTTGTTGCATTCAGTTTCTTCGTAATTTTTATGACAATTTTCACTACATTTTACGTCCAAAATTATGTCGGTATGTACGCATATATGGCTTAGCAGTGACTACTGTTCTTATTGCAGTTTTTGTGAATGGAAAGATTTGCAAGGATCCAAACATGGTTAGTGCCGATGATTTCCTCTTTCGTGGACTAAACATGCCCGGAAATACATCAAATCCCCTAGGATCAAAGGTCACTCCTGTGAATGTCAACCAATTACCAGGACTCAACACTCTTGGTATCTCTTTAGTGCGTATCGACTATGCACCCTATGGCCTCAACCCACCCCACACACACCCCCGGGGTACTGAGGTTCTTGTTGTTGTGGAGGGTACTCTCTGTGTTGGATTTGTTACTTCGAACCCTGCAGATCCGAACGCAAAGAACAAACTCTTCACCAAGACTTTGTATCCAGGAGACGTCTTCGTGTTTCCAGAAGGTCTCATTCATTTCCAGTTTAATGTGGGGAAGAGTAATGCAGTTGTATTTGCGGGTCTAAGCAGCCAAAACCCAGGAGTTATCACAATTGCAAACGCAGTTTTTGGATCCAACCCGCCCATTAATATTGATGTTCTCACCAAGGCTTTCCAAGTTGACGCGAATGTGATTAAATATCTTCAACGACAATTCTAGTGGAACATCGACTAAAAAAGAAATATTATGATTTGGTTGCCCTCTTAAAGATATCTCGTGTGCTATGAAGAATAAAAATGAATAACTGAATTAGTGTTGAGTAATGTTTCTTTTGTATTGTTTCTTGATCATAAAGATTTCTAAAAAATATAGCATTTTCCATGTAATGTAAGCCGTGTCCTCTTGAAGGATATTCTATATAAATTTGCCTGGAATCAATTTATAACTGTCAATTAATGGCTTAGTTCTTGAAGATTTTAACCTAATGACTTTATTAAACTTTGTTTAATCTGCTAAGAGAATCTTATGTGATTAATGAATAATTTAACAAAAACTTCTATAATAATTAAAAAATATACCAACTATACAAAATTAAAACACAGTTGGTCATCGTTTACTAGTGAATTGATTATTAAAGTATGCCAACTATGCAAAAGATTGCAAGGGAAAGATAAAAAGTGTGCTTCTAAATGCATTTTTATGAAAGAAAAGAAAAAAAAAAGAATGAATTTTATTTTTTCAATAATTTTTTTTAAACGATTATGACAGTAATTTAAAATGACAGTGACAGTGACAGTACGTAGAATCGAAAAGATTTTCCGTTTGCTAGTTTGTTTATCATCATCATTTCTAAACTGCCGTTATCTCACTATTTCAATTAATTAAAGAAGTTGATGTTACAAAATCAAGCCGATACCAGAATTGATCTTATTTGCCTGGAATCAATTTATAACTATCAATTAATGGCTTAGTTCTTGAAGATTTTAACCTAATGACTTTGTTAAACTTTGTTTAATCTGCTAAGAGAATCTTATGTGATTAATGAATAATTTAACAAAAACTTCTATAATAATTAAAAAATATGCCAACTATACAAAATTAAAACACAGTTGGTCATCGTTTACCAGTGAATTGATTATTAAAGTATGCCAACTATGCAAAAGTGTGCAAGGGAGAGATAAGAAGTGTGTTTCTAAATGCATTTTTATGAAAGAAAAGGAAAAAAAATGAATTTTATTTTTTCAATAATTTTTTTTTAAAACGATTGTTACAGTAATTTAAAATGACAATGACAGTGACAGTACGTAGAATCGAAAAGATTTTCCGTTTGTTGGTTTGTTTATCATCATCATTTCTAAACTACTCACTATTTCAATTAATTGAAGAAGTTGACGATAGAAAGATTGAAACATCAAGTAATTGACGACTTTGATATGCAAATGTATTATTTTTAGGTGTGAATAAGAAAAGTGAAAATGTATTAGCTGTTGAAGAACAAGTCTTCTCCAAACCATGGAAGACTTGGCAAGATCAATGTGTAATACCACTGGACCTCTTCAAGTTCAAGTTTTTACTAGTTTTCAACAACATATTTATAAATCAAATCGTTGAATTAAACAAATTTAAATCTTTTTCTTAGTCCAAATAATGTTGGTTTCTTAATTTACACAAGCTAGAGGGAGAATCAGGGAACACAGACTAAAATCAATGGATAAGATGTCACATCTTACTGTCCTTGGTTCATCTATCCGGAAATTAGTTAATTTATATTTCCCATTTGCCACATTACTATAAAATAGTTCACATAATAAGTAGATCTCTCGTCAAATTGACAAAAAATCTGCTCTAAAGACCAGGGACAGAGTACAACAGCAACATAAGAACTGAACCGGGGAGACCCTACTCGGGAGAAGAAGGGACGTTTCTACCTTTTCGGATATTACCCATTTATGTAGTGAAGTTACAGCTTATGTCAAAAAGTTACCTATTTTAAAAAGCATAATCATTGATTTTTACATAAAACCTGGAACAAAGTATTAAAAAAGAAAAAGAAAAAGAAAAAAACTGAACTTAGAGTAAATCGGCAATCTAATCAGCATGGTCTCTGCATGCCACATTTCCTTCTATTGTGTATTGAACTTGACACCATAGAGTTGGAGTTTTAGAGAAAAGTTTCAACTACTTTAAAAAAATATTATTTATGTGCTGTCGATTTTCAATAAAATTTATTGCAATTTAATAGAGATGTAAAGGTTGAACCCCAACCTTAAGGGCCCCCACCGCCCCGCCCCTAGAACTTAATTTAATAGAGATGTAGCTATGCATCATGATGGCTAACATTTCGTTTGCCATTTTTAACATTTCCCATGCATGAATAGGATTCCCTTGTAACAAATATCCTTTACTTATAGTAAACCCATTAGAATTTCCAAAGGGTGAGAATTGTTGGAAATTGGTTTTGAAAGATTGAAATTTGGTTAAGTGATAAAATCAAAACTTGAAAAAGTGACTTTCATGTTAACGATCAAATACTCGAACTTGATCCGATGGTCAAATTACAAAAGTAAATAGATCAACTTGTTCTACTCATTGAGTAGATCGTCGTGGTATATTTCAAAATCTCAAAACTAATTCTGGATGATTGAGATTCAAAGTTGAGAAGAAAATAGAGGAAGCTGTTTAGAATATTTACTAAGATTGTTGCTAGCTTATGGCTTGGTCGTCGCTCAAGTGACAATCCAGCTCACTCAAGCGACAGGCCAGCAACAGGTTAACGAAAAAGTCATTGTTTTTATCGCTCGAGCGAGGCGATGGCTACAGGCTAGAGACAGTGAATTGTGCGACTTTTGGTAAGAGTTGCTGAGTTTGGGGTGTGACACTTTATTCACAACCCCTCATCCTTTTTATATAGGACCCTTTGGATGTGTATTTATCATTCCATATCATTCTTTACATGTTATGTTGCATAAAACACTTCACATGAAAATTGATTTCTTTACATAAAATCATAAGTTCGATAAAGAGAGAATTTCGTTCGAGTTTGTTAATCTAAGCTATTTGGAGTGCTCATATGGCTTGAGGTGGTTGTTTTATCTAGGGAGATGGTTGCCAGAAAACCGTTAGCACCTATACGGGGCAAATCTGTTTTGAGGAAAAAGTGTTCAACACTTGTCCCGGTCAATCTCATCAATAACATATCTTCTTTTCTTATCTTTTAACTTCTAATTTCATTTATTTTGATTTCAGAATATTTTGTTTATATGTTTATATTACAAGCTTCAACAACATGCTTTCATTCAAAAAATGGAAAGTGACAAGTCCATATTCATGTATTTGAATTCGGTAGATCATTAAGTTATTTTTTCAACTATTTTGGTAAGTCGAATTATTTTTTTCACGCATATAAACGATATATGTTTGTGAATATAATATGCACATTATCGGCGTAATATCCTCAACAATCTTAAGATGGACTTTATATGTTTTTTATATTCTGAAGTTACCATAAATCAATTCTTAGAATAGTTAAAATCATGTAACTATGACCTCGAACTCGTGCATAAATAATTGAAGCAAAAATTTCTGTAATTATATGTGTATGACAGATTTCGTGTATTAAAATACAGAAATCATTACAAATTGTATTTTTTAAAAATAGAAATGGATGACTTTTCTTGTAATTGTAAAATTGTAAAAATCCTCTGATTAATGATCTGAATGTATGAAGATGAGGAGTCACGTGACTTGAATCCTAAACTTCGAGATTTGTTGAGAATTTGATTTGTCGAAAGCTTAACTTATTCGACACTTGAATTTCGGAACTTGAATTTGTACTTTGAAATTTGGACTTGATCTTGATTTAATTTGAAGAAGAATTTGATCTTCTTGGAATTGTTTGATTTGAAATTTTTTTTGATCTTCTTCGTGTTTGTCGGACTTGGAGTTGAGAGAATTTATTCAGTACCACGTGATTTTCTTCTACACTTTTCTCCCTCTCTTGTAATGGACCTTTGATCCTATTTATAGGGAAATCTGTGGCCAAGTTTGATAACTACTCAATTAAATTGATTATAATTGAATAACGGTGAATTTTTAAAGAACTTTTAAAAATTTTATGGGCTTAGTAAGCTTCAATTTAGTAAACTTAATTGAATTAGTTATTTAAATTAGGGAAGAGCACAAATCAGATATTAACTTTGACAATTGCAAAAATCAGGTATTAAGTTTCAAGCTTGCAAAAATCAGCTATTTATTAATTAACAAAATATTTAATTGTAATACAATATGATTAAATCAGATATCTAATTAATTAGTTAAAAATTAATTTTCAGTCACAGTTTATTTGCAGGTCACAGATTTTTTAATGGTCACATATAAAAAAATTTGTGGGTCACAGATAACAAAACTATTGGTCACAAATTAACCAACACCCCACTCCCACCTCCGATCATGATCCATCACCTTGATCACACACAACACCGTGCCCAAGCCAACCATAGGCTCCATCACCATCAGATCCAACATACCCTGTCAGATCCGCCACCACAATACCACAATCCTACCACCAACAAAGCCCCCACCACTAAATCCAACACCGCTGCCAACCACCACAAAATCACCACCAGTGACAACAAAGAAGTTAAAACATTTTGGAGAGAGAAATGAGGGCAACAGAATGAAGGCGAGCTAAATAATTGGTCACATACACTCAAACTCCCATCCTCCGATCTCGATCTACCACCAATACTTGGTCACAAATCGACCAAATAGTTCGTTACAGACACTTTCGTCCCATCCCATTGTCGCCATCACTCCACCACTGCCAACAATAATCATAACCACCACATTAAGCCCACTACCATCGCCACCACAACACCGCCGTCACCACATACACCACACAAAATCGCAACCTGCCGCTAATAAGACCAACACCAACAACTACAAATTCAACCAAATCAAACCAGAGATAAAATGGCCACTTGCTGCCACCAATACTAACAATCCAACACCAAAATGTCTCCACCTTACACCACCACCACACCTTCTCTTCTGCACCCCCGATCTGCAACGTCACCTACCTGTTCATCGTCGCTATGGTCTGCTTTGCGGTGTCATTTCACCACCGCAACTCGTGATGATTCGTGAAGGGAAAAGTGTGGCGGCGTGGGTGCTCTGGGAGGTGGTCTCCAGCAGTGGACAGTCGTCTTTGGCGGCGAGCATGAGAGACAAAAAGAATGGAGAAGAGGAGGGGAGGGGAGGCGCGAGAGATAGGAGAAGGGAGTAGAGATAGAAATTAGGTTATCAATTATGTTTTAATATAATATCTGATTTTTGAATAAATAAAGTTTAAACCTGATTTTTAAAACCAATCTTTAAACGCATGGATTTATGTAATTGCCACTTTAAATTACCCCCCATTATTTGTTATTTTTTTATGTCTACAAATGCCCCCTCAAGATTTATTTATTTATTATGAAATAAATAAATTAATAAATCTTGATTTACTATTTTTTTTCTAAACATAACTGTTATTCTATTATTTATTTATTTTAATCAATTCCTAACTTACTTGATTTTTTTTTTATTCTATTTCTTTTTTTTAACGGACTTTTTAATTTTCATTGCAAGTTGGGCTTATGTGAAGCCTAATATTTAACTATTTATATGAACGAATTATGAGGTTTGAAGACTAACACGTTAAATTTCCAAACAAAGGTAGGATTTTTTTTTTCGTTGCTTCTGCCGGCGTCTATCTTTCTCTATCTCTGTTTTTTTTTTAATTAGTTTTCTTGGTTTCTGTGCAAGAATTGGTTTCTTGCGCAGAAACCAATTGGGTGGTTTATGTGGCATTTCTTTGTGTTTTTTTTGTAATATTACTTTCTTGGTTTTCGTACCAATTCTTGGTTTTTCTATTTCCTTAGCTCTCCAATTCGAATTATTGGAAGGTGGCTATGTCATGCTTGAGTTCGACTACTTGCACGGGTGGAAAGAATTTGGTTGTAAATTTTTGAACAAAGTCTGCCCAACTATTTATGCTCTCGGGTGGTAAAGTTTCAAGCTACTTCCTTGCCTTATCCTTCAGTGTATGGACAAATAATCACATTCGGATCGCCTCCACACTCACACCTCATATTTGAAATTGCCAACATTCAACACAAATCGTGCCACATAAGAGTGTGGGTTCTCATCAGTCATCCCATAAAATAGCATGGTATTGGAAAACAAACTAATGACATCCGATCGAAGTTGAAAGTTTGGATGCCCATATGAAAGGTAGAAAATACTTGATTCATTCTTTACAACATGTGGGTTCATGAAGTCCCCAAATAGCATATCTTCCTCATTTACAACAGGCTCATGAGCCCTACCCGCTTGGTTACCAAAACCCAGTGGAATGCCACCTCATAGGATATTTTCTGATTGAGCATTGGGTTCCACATTTTCTCCTTGTTGGGTCATCTCAATTAATCGTTTCTTAATTCTCTTTGTTCCCGTCGCCTTCTTCGGAAAGTCCTTTCAATATCCGGATCAAGTTCGAAAAGATCAAAACTTTTCGAAAGAAGCATTCACTACTGAAGACCTAATGAAATAAAAATTAGGAGTCAACTTCACAATAAAGATACAAAAGCTATACAGAAGAATAAAAACTAAAAAATGTGAAAATTAGAATCAACTAAGATAGTAATTAAAATAAAACACTCACCGACAACCAAAAACTTGTTCGCTAAAATTATGTAACGCAAGTGCACGGGTCACATTCAAGTAACAAAGTGGACTTGTGAGTCGGAATATCGATCCCTCGAGGAGCATTTTTCTTAATTACACAATTGTTGACTCAATTTTAACAATTGAAAACACGCAACTTGATTTTATATGTGAGACAAAAAAAAGAAAATGAATTTGAAGATCAATTAAAATAACAATTATGAAAGAGGAAATTCGGATTATAAATGAATTGGGATTTACGATGTCACTTAACCGTCATTTCTTTAACATCACAATAAACCGGAAATACAAATTACCAAGTTAAAATGTTAGACCTAATTTTCTAAGTTTAGTTAATTACCTCATTTGAGCGAAATTAATCCTAATTGATTAATTTTACCCACTATATCTCTATATTGATAAAAATCCAACCAACAGCATTAAATCGTAATGAAGATGCTCAATGTGTCACCTAAAGTTTGGAGTATATCTCTATCTCCTAAAACAACCTAAGGCATTAATTATTTTGGTCAAGAATGCACAACAATCTCTCAATGATTGCACAGACCACCTAACTCAATCATCTATTGGTCATATACATGATGAAAATTGAAACACAATAATAAATGCAAAATAACCATAGTAATTAAAGCATTGAACGATGAATATTGACATTAATGAAACTTAGGTCAAGTTACACCATAAATCTCATCATTAAATACTTAGCCCATTATAAAATAGAGCACAAAAAAGAAATAAGGAGAAAAATCATTACAAAATGAAGGAGATAATAGAAAATTTCAATATAATGGAAGAAAACCTTCCCTTGAGTATATTCTAGGAGATATTATGGATTGAACTTTTGAATATCCCTTTCAAACTCCCAAATTTTGTTAGATATTCTCTCCTTCTTCTTGCCTCTTCTCCCTTTGAAATATTCTCATATCTTTCTTGCCCTAAAATTGAACAAAAAATGGTATTTAATGGACAAAAAATCGTCTCAGGTGAAATTGCAAAAGAAGTCCTAAAATTTACGCGAACCAGGAAAAATTTGCCCAGTAGAAGGCTGCACGCGCGCAAGGGCATTCTTGGTGTGCGCGCACAGTGTAACCATTTTGGTCTCAATATATTAAAACATTATTCCCGCGCGCACATCATATTAAGCCTGCATGGGAGCACATACTTTTTTTTCTCATTTCTTTTGTCCATTTTAGTGCTCCATATAATTGCAAACTAGGTTCCTCAACTTTGATCATGTATAATTTGGTCCTCAAATTTTAATCTTTATATCAATTTTGCAACCCAATGTCCTCAAACTTTCTAACTTGAGCAGTTTGGTCCCTAGCTTCATGTTTTTGTACACTTTTGATCTCATTTTCTATCCTTTTTGCCTTATTCTCTTTTCATTTTGGTTTATGATTTACAAAAGCCAAAGTTACCCAATTGTGAGTCGATATCCGCTATTTTCATCAATAGTAATCATATTTAAGTATTAAATAAGTGTGTAGAAATGCACTTATCAGGATCTACTCGATATTATGACTTAACCTCGTACCTAATAACCCCTGATCTATTTGGACTCTCCTAATGCTTATCAAATTCTAAGGAGTTGGAGTCCTACTATAAATATGCTACCTTATCTTTAAAGGACTCTACCTAGAGTCTTATCTTTATCCAAACACATCGATGGTACAATACCAAGTAAGTTGCAACTTCTAAGCATGGTAGGACTCTTAAGGATATGAGTAACTTAATCATTCATGGAATGTACCACCTACCTCTATAAATACAACACCCTAATTCATTATCTAGGTACACTTTTTAAATAATTTTTCAGCATATATGTTTTCATAAATTTTCTCTCTGACTTAAGTATCGGAGGGGCGACGAAAGTACACATCGACACCTTTGTTTCAAATACTGGAAGATCTCGTTTATGCTCATTCTCAGTCATCAAACTCGAAAATCAACAGGTACAATTTTTAGTAGCATTAATCGTGATTTTTAAAACAATACAATCCATAATTGAAAGTTTATTATCTACTAATCCTAATAATTTTTTATAAGAATAAAATTACGGGTGTGTTTGAGCTACATTATTTTGAAAAATGTATTTTGAAATAGTAGATTGATGGAGAATGTGTGGTTGAGAAAGAAGAAAAAGTTTTTGATTTGATGGAAAATACTATTTTATTGAAGAATGTATTGTTGAAATGAGTAAAAGAATAAGAATGAAAATTTTAATGTGTACCAAACAGGGTTTAGTGAAATTTTAATTTTATAGTTTCTTGTGCTAAAATTTTTATTCATAAGTCATATTTTACCTATAAATAACTTTTTTATATATAAATTAATATTTAACTTAAAAAGTAAATAAAATTAAATATTTACTTAAAAGTTTAATTTAGTATTTTTTACTCATAAGTAACTTTATAATTATAAGTTAATTTTGTCTTTTAAATAATTTTTTACACATATGTGAATTTTTACCTATGAGTATATCTTATAATGAATTTTGCCTTATTAGTAGTATTTTTATTTTATAAATAAATTTTTAAACAAAAGTGATTTTATCTTATAACTAATATTTTACTCATAAGTATTTTTTTTAATTATAATGTAATTTTATACATATAAATAATTTTTTTAATTAATATATTTTTGGGTTAATTTCACAAACGGTCACTGAACTTACCTAAAAACTTGCAGAGACGATCACTGAAATTTCATGCGCTTTCACAAACGGTGACTGAAGTTTTAATTTGTTTCACAAATGGTCACTGAAGGACCGTTATGATTCTAATTCAAACTTAAAGGACCAAAACACGTGGACATAGAAGTTTGACCACCTCAAGTATAAATTTTTTTTTAAATAAGGATACACTATATTTTTATGTGAACTAATAAATAAAAGTGCAAAAGTTAGGAAATCTATGCACGATCACACAAAAGCAAAGAAAAATATTTATATCTCATATCTAAATTTATGGTCTTGTACGTATATAGGCGGAACGAGAATTAAAATATCACTTTTACAATTTACATCTAATTTACTCCAAACATGGCACTTAATAGCAAGAAATTTGCACTTGAGGTGGTCAAGTTTCTATGTCCACGTGTTCTGATCATTTATGTTTGAATTGAAATCATAACGGTCCTTCAGTGACCGTTTGTGAAATAAATTAAAACTTCAGTGACCCTTTGTGGAAGCACATGAAACTTTAGTGACTGTTTCTACATGTTTTAAACTTTAGTGATCGTTTTGTAATTTTTAGGTAAGTTCAGTGACCATTTGTAAAATTAGCCCATATATTTTTTTTTACAAGTTAGTTTTGAACCAAATATGTTTGTTGTAAATAATTATTTTAGAAAAGATAAAATTAGAAAATAATATGAGAAACGGTTAAAACGGGTGGCTTTTAAACTACCCAAAATGTGCATCTAAAAAAAAAAAAACTAACGAGTATCGATTTTTCCAACCGCTCATGAATGGTGCTACCCAAAATCAGTCAAAATCGATGGGGAAAAAAAACTTCCAAGCAAGCCCTTAGGCTTTTAATAGTTTTTCTTTTTATGGAAAATTTATATTTTTTGTCCTCAACCAATTTTTCAATTATGTAATAACACTAGTCATTCTCTCCATTTTGATCATTAAATAACAAATTTGTCATTCTCTTAAATAAAGAAAAAAAAAATAGTAAAAATTACAATGGAGCTTCATAAATTTTCAAAATGTACAAGTAGATCTCAATTAAAAGTATTAAATACATATTAACACAAAAATTAAAAATACTTTCATCTTCCCCAACCAAGCTTTCTCATCACCGCATCAACACCCTAACCATCCTAATCCATCCATACTCGCGGTCGAACACTACCTCCTTAATCTTGATTCTTATTAATCAAATGCTTTGAGTCGTTAAAAAATCTGGAAGTGCACTTATCACGACATGTGAAATAAAAAAACATTCTTGGTCTATGGTATTCACATTTTTCAAACAGAATGTTATGATAATTACACAAAATAGATCATTTCTTGCGTTCATTGCCACAAATAATTTAGTTAAATTGTTGTCATTATAAAAGAAAAACCATATTGGTGTTCGATCGTGAGTGGGGTAGATTAGGATGGGTGTGACGGGGTGGTTGGATGAGCTTGATTGGGGAAGATGAAATTTTTAGAACTTTTTTATCTGCTAATATGTATTTAATTATATTGAATGGGATTTATTTGTAATGTTTGAAAAGTTATGGAATTCCATTTGCAATTATTCCTTGCTGTTTTACTGCTTTCTACTATTTTTATTTATTTAGAGAGAATGACAAATCCGTCATTTGACTGTCAAAATGGAGGAAATGATGAATTTTGTGATATAATTGAAAGGCCGGTGATGGATTATGCTAAAAAAAGGTTGATGGTAGGGCTGTAAGCAAAAACCGTCAAACCGGAAAATCGAATCGAAACCGCATTTTAGAAACCGTCGGTTTGGTGCCACGTGGACCTGTCAACGAAATGGTTTTGAACCAAACCAAACCGGTCAAACCAAAAACGGTTTTGGTTTTGAACCAAATCAAAAACGGTTTGGTTTAGGTTTGAGAAATTTAATTACGGTTTAAAATCAAACCGGACCAGCGAAAAAATATATAAAAATAAAAATAATAAAAAAATGATTTTTTTTTTAAATTCATCCAAATTTGTAAAATTCAATAATTTTGTCATTTGTAATTTTTTATATATTTTTGTCAATTTATAATTTTATATTACAAGTCACAACCCGCCCAAGTCACAACCCGACCCGGTAGCCAAATTAAAAAATAGGGCTCAAACCCAAACTCTCAAAGCCTCACCCTCACAAAGACACAAACTAGACCAAACCCTCGGCTTCCATTTCTCTCTCCCGCTCGCAGTCGCCGCCTCGCAGATCCCTCTCGGCCTCTCCAGTTTCCTGCCGACGCCAACCCATTTTCCTGCCGAAGTCAACCCATTTTCCTACCGACGTCAACCTATTTTCCTATCCCAGTCGTAGCTCGAGACCTGATAACAGGGAAGGTAACCTGTTTAAATAGAATTACTGTAATTTAGTCACACCATATTAAAATAATCTTTTAGTTAATGAAATGGATTTAATCGGAAATATTCATTCTTTAATCTTTATGGATGTGAAGAATGATTTAAAAGTTTCCACGTCCATTTTTCTGTGATTAAATGGTGATTCTTGAAAATACCCAAAAATCCCCAAATTATGGAACTATATCTATATGATTGCGTGATTTGAATTATTGAACATGGAAATGAACTTCTAAAGCAAGCTTTTTGATCTTGATTCTGGAAAATTTGTCATGTCCTAACCTTGCATTGAAATAATATTCCAATAATTGTTTGTTGTACAGAATCACAAATATGGATCATATCGACCTTTCCCATGAAGAAAATTATCTTGAGCCAAATGAAGATGTTGATAGTGTAGAAGTTGATCAACATGCACATTCCACTAAAGGAAAAAAAAGGAGGTAAAAGAT
>CAIGRO010088458.1:0-13737 GCA_903798355.1 Fraxinus baroniana | reverse complement strand
GAAAGAGATATAACATTGAATTTTAAAATACAAAAAAAGAGTGAAATCCTCCAAACAAAAGATGTCCCCTAATGAAACTTGAATTTTGAAGGATCTGCAAGTTCCATAATGTTATAGTGTTATCATTATGAGAAGATTTTCTCCATGAATAAGAAATAGAAAATTAGACGTCGATTTAGATTAAGTAAAGAGAGTAATAGTATTACCATTTGAGAACTCATAATCATGCGACAAGGTTTCTTGCTCGTATTGTTTCCAAGCTTGAATCTGCGAAATATAGTTTAATCAGATTATAGTTTGAGGAAATTGAAGGGATCATCAGTTATTCTGTTCTTGAATTTAAGAAGTGTTAGCTTGTCTGTTGTATTTACATTTTGTGAATTAATGGGCACAAGAGAAAAAGCATAAGAACAAAGGGGAAAAATAAGTTTCCCAACAATTTTACACACACACACACACACAAAGCAAGCCCTTTAGTTATATACTGTCACTATCATACACCGGAGGAAGAAAAAAGGAAACGAACTTTTCATATGTCGATTTTGCCAAATCAGGTGTGTATTGATTCTATTACATGTATGTGCTACTTTTTCGACGAACTTCAGTCGACGATTTCTCCTCTTTAGTAGAAGCATCGTTGTCCTTATCTTCGTGAAACTTCCTCCATTTTACTAAAACAGTGGGTGGCACTCTTCTTTCACACCTAGCAGTTTAAAGAGCCATCAGTGCATCAAATATTAGGCAATTTTTTAGATGTGCTTGGAAAGAAGTAGTTGGAGATTGTGTTTCAAAGATGGTATTTGCACTTGATGAATTCTTAAGAACCGTTAGCTTTTCAAAAAACTACAAGGCATAGTTTTTGGAGATTCTTAAAAGATCGGGCATGAAAAAATTCTCACATCACAAAAATAAGTAAAAAGCTTTGTGGAATACCAATGTGCATTCTCTAGAAGGATATGAAAGAATTAGAATACCCACCACGTCCAAAGGCACAAAGTATAAGCATCAAAGTAAATTGGAGATCATTCCTGCAACTCCATTTGCAATGCAAACGTGAGTTGCCTCCCGCATATTCATGTTTTCTGTATATTTGAGGGTTATATCCTTTAACACTTCAAGTGAAATCAAGGCCAAGACTCAACCAGGTAATGATCCGATGGTAGATGTACCAAAGTCTCTAAAAGTATCAGGAGTACCATCAGTCTTGAGAATGCGACTGAAAACTGATAATCCAGTCATTTGAGAAGGCCCAGAACCAGCTACTTGCATCCTCATCTTCACGATTGCTGTTGGATGTATTAAAGTAGATTGAATAGTGAATAAAATAGCCCCAATTACATGGAACCTAGTCTTTTTCAACCTACAATTGAGTTAATTAACCAGACCACCAGATTCAGGACACTAAGTGTTATATAGTTATCACAATATTGAATAAAATTTTAATAAGAAAATGACAAGAACTGTAATGTTAAACAAATCCCTAACGAGAAACTGATCTCTCTACAAGTCTGGCCTCCTCAAGTCACAGATTTACAGAAGAAGAAAAAGCACACTGCACATTGTGCTCTTCATAACAAGGGAATTCAACCATGTACCTCGGCCAAGAAAAAGCACTAAATTCTACAATGATATTGATTAAACTATAACTCAAGGAGTTTACTAATTATTATCGAGCTTTGATTAGTGATTTTTATGACCTAGAGGATGCTTCTACAGTAGTTCTCCTTATCGTGGAAAAGATAAGGTACAATATGCCAATGGGTGATTTTTTATTCTCTTATCTCAATGCTTCTTATTTATCTGACTACATCCCATTAATAACTCAGAAAGTACATTTATCATAATGGATTTTTGTTTTTAAGTTACCAAATTGGGTTCATATTTCGGTTTGCAGATATTTTTTTTTAAAATCAGCAAAAAAATTTTGTCTACATATGGACAGTAATACAAAGGACGAGAGCGGTTTCAAACCAAATTAATGTGAAAACCAATGTGACAAAAATGAATAGTGAATCTCATATTCACTTTTTTAAGAGAAGCAAGAGAAAGAAGGAAATGAGATATATAATTAAAAATCTGGATAGTTCAATTAGAGGAACTTACCCAAGATAGAGTGCACTACTGTAATCAATTACAATTGGACACTATATATAAGAGAAAAATAAATATAAATTAGAGTCTACAATTTGTCAATAATAGTTAAATGATAAATATTATAATAGAAATTTTAGAAAAAAAAAATACAAAGCCTAACTAAAAATGTTGAAATTTTTAATATTTTTTATTTTGAGAATGATATCTTGCAACCTAAAGAAAATTGGAAACAAATTCAATATTAACAGAATCAAGAATGACTAAAAATANTAGAAAAAAAAAATACAAAGCCTAACTAAAAATGTTGAAATTTTTAATATTTTTTATTTTGAGAATGATATCTTGCAACCTAAAGAAAATTGGAAACAAATTCAATATTAACAGAATCAAGAATGACTAAAAATATGACAAGTAAAGAAAGTAATAATAAAAATAAAGGATCGAAGTATATCAAGTAAATTGAACCAAATTGACAAGTGGCACCCCTCGAGAGGGTTCAAGGGCAACGCCCCGACGGGGATCGACCTAGAGAACAAGTTTGTGTAAAATGTAAATAAGTAGAATTTTTTAGAAATAAAAAAAAAGGCGCGGGTGCGGAGACACGGAAGAAATTTTAAATTTATTATATGTATGTATGAAAAGAGTTTGTGTAAAATGTGTATGTATATATATATATATATATATATAATGAGTTTGTATAAAATGTAAATAAATAGAATTTTTGACCAAAAAATGGAAATAAAAAAAGGCGCAGGTGCGAAGACACGAAAGAAATTTTGAATTTATTATATGTATGTATAGAATGAGTTTGTGTAAAATGTAAATAATTAGAATTTTTGACAAAAAAAAAATAGGAAATAAAAATAGGCGTGGGTGCGGAGACACGAAAGAAATTTCGAATTATATGTATGTATGGAATGAGTTTGTGTAAAATGTAAATAAGTAAAATTATTGGCAAAAAAAACAGAAATAAAATAAGGCGCGGGTAAGGAAACACGGAAGAAATTTTAAATTTATTATATGTATGTATGGAATGAAAAAAAATACACACACTTGCTCCGCATTATGCAGAGCAGTGCTTTCGCACACGGAGCACTTGTGCGAACCAAGTGCTCCTCGTGTAGAAGCACTGTGGAGCGTGGTGTCCACACACCAGGCGTGGTGTATGGACACCACGCTCAGCACATTGCGGGGCATGAGGAGAGTTTTTTTTTTATTAGTGTTTTCTTCTTCTTATTATATATATATATATGTGTTATTTATTAGTGTTTTCTTCTTCTTATTATACTAAAAATGAATTTCCATTCAAACAAATAAATAACATGAAATATGAAAAAAAATAAAAAGGTAATTAGCAATTTGGTGTGCGGACACCATGCTCCGCACATTGCGGAGCATGAGCTCCGTATTATGCGAAGAGTTTTTTTTTTTTTTTTATTAGTGTCTTCTTCTTATTATTATACTAACCTAACAAGATTAAATTGATCTTTTTTTAATAAAATCAAACCCAACAGATCAAAGCCATATAAAAATCATTCGTTTTCTATTACACGATCTAAAACAAATAAAAATTACATCGAAAATCAAATTAAATGTATGAAAACCAGCAGAACAAAAATTCCTAGGGAATTCCCATAAAAGGATTGGGTCAAAAAACTTATATCTGCTTGTCCTTGTTCTCATCGTAATTGCTCGGTTCTTTCAATTTATGTAGCCCCAAATCCTCAATCATAACTCCAAGAACAGAGAGAAAGAGTGAGAAGTTGAAATATTAATAATTGAAAACCTTGAACAATTAACCACACCAACTTAATTCAGATAGAAATATTTCAATACTTGGTTCATCAAGAACACCAGGTAACTATTGAAGAAAATAAATCCAGAGAATTTATGTTAGTTATTATCAGCAATTCTTCAAAGAAAAATGTGAGGGGAAGAAAATTACAAAGAACAAAGAACGCGACAGTAGAAGATATGGAGAAGATATTTATATAATTTCAACTGCAATAGTCAACAAAGATAGCTCCATACTGTAGTAAAACCAAATTGGAAAGAGATAAAGTGTGAAAACTCGTGTGACAAAAATGAATAGTGAATTTGGAGTTCACTCTTTTAAGATATGAGTGATATAAAATAGTTAATATAATGTCGTTTCATGTTAACTTTGGACTTTCACAAGTAAAGAATGGAATGAAAGTAGTCAAAAGGTCTTTATCTATTTCAAGTTTACTTTAACAACTAAATTAAGCCCGGATTCCCGGATTAAAATCAAGATCTTTATCTAAATCAAAGTAAATATTTAATTTTAACCACTTATTTTATAGGACCCACAACTTTTTTTTAACCACACAATTAGATAATAATAAAATCAAAAACTCATATATATATATATATAGTTCCAAAAGACGTGAAGGTAAATATTTTCTATTATTGAGGATAATGATGTATTCTAGATAATCACATATTGCAAATTAATATAATTAATCAATCATATACACGTTTTAAATGAAATACTTGACTAGTGATAGTTTCACTTAGTTGAAGAATTGATTCTCTTACTTTGAATAAACAAATCTTATTGAATTACTTTGGAACCTTAAATATTCTTTAATATTCTCCAAGTTCAAATTACACTTGATAGATGGGCACCTAAATCTGACTAAGAAACATAAACAAAGACATTCAAGAATACAAGACGTATAGAGACTGAAAAATTATATTTAATGATCAAATCTTTAAATAGATTCGAGCAAATCTATTTCCTGTCAAAAAAAATATCTTAGAAACTTGAAAGTTGAAACTTAAGATCTAAGTTAACTAAAATTCTTCAAATATTTTATCAAAGATGAGTGTTGACTTTTATTTAACTCAAATTCAATTTTTACCATTCAATCAATCAATTGACTTCGGGTCAAACTTTGACCCGATGATATGTGCAACCATTACTTTAATTATATGTATATTTAAGTTCCAAACTTTTTCAGAGCTACTAAAGGAATCCAATCATACATATATTAATGAAGCTATAACAATTGAACAATTCTATTTCGTCCTTGACTTAATTCATAATTCCATTCGAAGAACATTTATACACAGTTTCCTCTGGAGAACAACCAGATATATGAATCTAAGTACAAGAAACTTCTGTATACAATTTTAATACTATCAAGCGTAGGTGGAAGTTGCCATTAAGAAATCAAGGTTGTTGTTACTGTTCAATCTTTAAAAATACAAGTTAGAAAGAACGCAGAATTAGAAGAAACCAGCCAAGGAAAACCCAATTTTGCTGAGCCACCAGTGAGCATCAAAACCCATTTTCTATTTTTTCTATCTGCATTGATATCCTTTTTTCAAACTTTATTCCTTCTCTTGCACATAATTGCTCCAATTTCTGGTTATTATACAACAAAAAATCTTGATTTTATGATACAACTCCGGCCATCATTTTGACATTGTAGTATCAGAAAGTACAGTTGCAAATTTACCTAAAAATTCAGCACAGGCAGATATCACAATGCATCGTGTTCAAGACTGAATGATGAGCCGAAGCTGGACTGCATATCTTCAGAGCATCAACTAGCACATTCAAATCCAGTTTAGAACTAGTTTACAGCTTCAAAAAAGAGGACTTGGGGTTGCTGGCATCCTCTTTCACACATGGAAACAACGTCATTCCAGCCACCAATTACCTAGACATCAAATATCAATCATATACAAACTACAAAAAGGAAAATGAAGGATTCTATGACAATATATTGCAATTTTACCTCAACAGTTTCGTCATCATACATGATCCACTGTTCAGATTCTCGACTGTAGGCAAAACAAATATAGTGCTTCTTATAACAGCAAACCTAAATGTGACCAGAGTAGAAAGGGAAAACAAATGAGTTAAATCTACGTCAAAAATAGGATCTCGACTTCAAGATTCTTCAACATTATAATGCTAATAGATTTCAAAAAAATTTGCACAATAGAAGTAGTAACTTCTCGAGATAACAAGCTGCATTAAAAACCTAGCATAAGAGGTAATAGCAATGATCTAGGATATATATATATATATGATTTAGAATAAGTATTTTGATTGAAAGCCCCGAAGAAGTGCTATCGGGAGTTGTAGATATGTTACCTCTGTTAATATTATTTATATGCATAATAAAATTATACGATCTACTACTAGTGGTGAAATTTTTTTACTTATTCTGGACTGAAATTCAAGTTTTCGTGGGGTCTTTATCTTTCCACTTTGGTCATGAATGAGATGACTTGACATCTAAGATGAAGTGCCTAGGTGCATGTAATGTATTATTCAAACTAATGAAATAGTTTAAATCATTAGAGAATAAGACAAATTGCAATTAGAATTTCATAGAAGCAACTTGGAATGTAGAGTAACTATGCCAAGCAGTAGCATAGAACTAACACAGAATATACACTAGCAAGGAAAACAGTGGAGTCACACCAGTTCTTCTAAGTGTTTAGGCTTGACTAAAGAGGGTTAAATATAAGATAAGATCGAGTTGAATAAAATTAAAAAAAGGGCTACAAGAATACCGATTAATCAGAAAATACAGGTTCACTTAAAAGGCACGTCCCACTGAAGAACAAAATGTTCATAAGATGAAAGTAATTCAAATTGCAATCATTTAGCCCATCTAAGCCCCATTGTATTGTGAAAGTAAGGTTTGTACTAGTATTTTTTTGGAGAATTTGTGGTTAAAGAGTAAAGAAAATTTATTTTATTGAGAATGTGTAATTGAAAATGAAGTTTTAAAAAATGGGACTCCGGGGTTTAATGTTGCTAGTTTTTAGCTATCATCTAACTCTGAAAAGAAGGCAAACAGTAGATTTAATAGACTTTGGCTTATATTTTAATGAATTTTAACCGAACATGGACTATAATTAATATCAGGAGTACCAATTTCAGTGCCTAACAAGATGATAATGCATATTTGATTACAAATTTTCCTTCTCAGATTCAGTTCAAATCAATAGTCGGCTTTTGTTATGACATCTACAATGTAAAACAAGAAAGTCCACGAAAGCAAAATATAGAAAACAGAAACTGCATAGAGAAAGACTTAAGCGTACCACGGAAACCAAGCAATATATACTTTTTCGATCAAGACCATGATAAATCACACTGATATCAATCTCAGTAGACAAGGCTGCTAATGTTTCTGTTATGACATCGACACTTTCACAATTATTCTGCCAACCCAGAACTACGAAATGAAAAAAACACGCACTGCATTTAGCACTTCACACGTCCAAGTATAAAAGTAGCACCTCGATTCAGTTTACTACATTCAGCTAAATGAAATAAAAAGCTTACCAGTTATGAAAATGTGGGGTTGAGCTGACAGAAAATGGTGAATGTGGTTGAGTTTTCCGCAGCCACAAGCCTCTGGATCACAAGCTAACTGGCGAGTCATCTCAACCAGATTTAAAAGCTCGTCAAAGGACTTTCCTGTGTGCATAACCTAAAGTGGTGAAGATAAATACTTTTTAGCAACTAAATTTCATGAATCGACCACAATTTTTTATGAATTACATATTTATCTACCACGAGGAGTAGCACCATTATTAGAGAAAGTATCATCTAAAAAGACATGCCTTCATTGTTGTTAGAGCTCTAGCATTGATATTATGAAAATATGTCGTATAATTTAGATGTCTGGACTCCAAATCGCAATTGTTGCAATTCATTCTTTCAATTATGTCCATTCCAAAAATAGAATGCGGAATACAAGGTAACCACTTCCGACCCCAGGAGCCCATTGGTACAAGTTCACAAGGCATTGACTGGTGAAGGCATTCAAATATTACCCCAAGAGCCTCAGAAGCATCATTCATCTGTTTTGCAGATTTGCCAAAGTATTTATGAGGAATTTAGAAACAATTCCTGAATTTACGATGTTAAAGAAATGATGAAACACAAATTATACTGAAATAATTAGCAAAGAGTTCCATTGCATCAGCTGCGTGATTTACCTCCGGTAAGAATTTACCATCAAATATTAGCCCAAGTTCCTCAGAATCATCATTCATCTGTTTTGCAGATTTGCCACATTATTAATGAGGAATTTAGAAACAATTTCTGAATTTACGACGTAAAAGAAATGATGAAACACAAATTATACTAAAAATAATTAGCAAAGAAATCCATTGCATCAGCTGTGTGATTTACCTCGTGGAAAAATTTACCATCAGGATACAGTTTGCTCAGAGCAACCCTCAAATAAGTAGGATCAACAGCTTCTCTTCTAGTATTCATAGATGGAGTTCTCAGAGAAATGAAGATATCAGATAGAGCACATATAGCACAAGGATCACCAAAATGGACATGCCAAGATGATGATTTCAAAAATTCATCTCGAAACCGTCTTAGGTTCCACAAGGACTGAATTCCAGAAAAGAATCAATATGCCCAAGGAAAATTATTACTATGATAAATGTAGAGAGAAAACTCTTAGGAAACAACAATTAAAAAGCATGCTCTCCAATAAAAACCTGTATTATGGCGTTGAGAAAGCAATTATATTCAACAACTTCATTTTCCAGACCTGGGCCATATGTATCCATTCTAATATCACCATCATCAATGACTTTATTTGTTGGAAAGTCCAAAACATCCAATTCTGGTTGCTTCTTTTGTGACAATGCTGAATTCAACATTAAAGGCAATATTCAATATGCATGAAACGTGTCTGACGTAAAACACTGAATAAACAGCAGAGCATCTTGAGGAAATAAACAAAGCAACTTCAGTCACCTTATTTGTTCGTATACGTAGATATTCAGGGTCAGTTTCATTCCGTAGAACTCACAGGGATGGATAAAATGATAGAGGAATTGCTACCAGTCTACATAACGTTTCAGATTCAATTGGGACACAGCAATAGAGGACATGCATCGGTTTTGCTTTCTAAGAGAATTAACAGAACCACACAAAGAACAAGGACATGGAGAAATACAAAATAAATAAATAAACAAAAATTGAATACAATTATATGAAAATATGATCTATGGATATAATCTACCTCAGGCCGCCAAGGCAAAGAAGTTCCCATTTTGGTTCTTAATTTTAATGTCAGTAATATGGATACATAATGCTAGATTAACAAATTGAGAAGATTCACTATTAAATGGAAGAGTGAAAAGGACATGAATCAAGAAAAAAATAAAAAAGAGAATACAAAGATAAATTTACACGGCATTGTACAAAAAATTGAAGATTAGACAGTGAACTCACTAAAACTGAATTGAATTCATAAATCTTATCTACATCTCAGATACATACACCATTATTCGTACTGAAATAAAGTACACTCTTCCTTAGCTATCGGGAGTGTGCTTAGATCTCAGCTTACCAACTTTATCATTTTCCTTTTCTGAAGACACTGGTGGCTCCTCAAGATGCTTCTGTTTTGTCTCCTTTTCAATTTGTCTTTCATATTCCATAGTTTCTTCAAGCTTTCTGTCATCGAATTCAAGTCTGAGTCCATGCTTGTATTCCTCTTCCTGCTGTTTTAAAGCGACTTCAGTTCCAGCAAAAGGAATTGCAGCATTAAGATCATTGTCATCGTCAGCAGTAATATGTGATCTGCAGTGAGATAAGAAACAGTAAGATATTAAACACATTTGAAAAAGAGATAGTTTTTAAAATACATGGAGAGCATGCAGATGGATAGGCTTTCAGGTAAAAGAGAGACTTACATCTCTTCAGATGTCTGATCACTAATCATAGACAGTGCATTATCACCAGTAGCCTGCAAAAGTTGGAGTGCGAAGAAGTACTGATAACTGTTCAAAAGTAATCTATGATAAATGTCCAATAGAAATCATCACACAGTTAAAACCTCTGAATCCTTGTTTTCCTTATCCTTCATCCACTCATGCTCATGTTTAGAATCAAGAGCAAGTTCAGCTGAAGATGCTTCTTTGAAAGCCTTAGATTTCTTTTTGACATCTTTCTTTCGCAGATTCTTTACATGTGCCTGGAAAAGGCCAAAAAAAGAACCTCTAATTCAACTGGAAAAGGACTCAGGAAAAGAAGCAGGGTATGTCCAAAAATATTATGTCAGATACAACCTGCCCATATGATTTCACTAGAGGCACCAAGATTGATCTGAAATCATGGGCAGCTGCATGGTGAAGGTAAACTTTCAACTGCTGCATGAAATTATTGGCTCGTATGATCCTTTCATCAATTTTATAGAGCTGGATTGTTGAGAAAAGTGAGTTAAAGCAGCAAAATGTACACATAAATTGGTCTAATAGCAAAAGGATAAAAGTAGAACTATCACACCAACCTCAATAAACACACAGTCTTTCTGTCTCTGTATTTGAACTTCTATGCAGGAGTCCTGCTGCAAATAGTCTTTTGCTCTCCCATCGCCATCTTCACCAGATTTTACATTGCAAAGATGAGGTTCCACCGTAACATAGGCTTCCTCAAATCCAAACTTGTTTACATTCAATGACTCTACATCTTTCAAAACATTTGATAATGCAGCCAACTCAAACCTATTGCTTATAATGGTGTTTCCATTGTCACTTCCATTGAGCTCTTCTTGCCGGTTCCTCATGATAGAGTCATAACTTCGGGGGACATAATCTTTAATCTGCTCTCTGTTAATTCTCTCCTGGCAACAAAGATTATCCACAGCCTGCAATGCCTCATCATATCTTAAAAGCTCATATTTTCTATAATACAATTTCTGTAGGTCGTGAATTTCCTCCTCAAATAACCGAAGAATTTTTTTACCTTGATATGCTTTCTCTTCCCTTTCACATGTCCAGGATGTCAATAGTCCCCCACTTGGGGGGACTGAAAATATCCAGGACACTAATGCATCTGAATCAGGTACGTTATCCTTGTTCTCATACAAGCTGTGCGGTGAAGTTGTTGAAGTAGAAACAAAACTACCAGTATCACAGCGTGATGAGGAATTGAGCTTACAGGCAAGAAAAGCCTCGTCAAGCTCCAAAACTAAATCATCTGATGTTAAAAATATCTTCTCCATAATGTCAACAACCTGAGTGCAACTTTTATCAAAATATTTATCTTCTTTACAAGAAAAACTTTCATGCAAAATTTCCTGGAAAAGAAGATCGATTTTCTGAAGAGCAGGATGATCCAGAAAGCAGATACACACAAGTGTTTGGTCTATGCTATAGTTAAGAAGATGAGAACCATCAGATAGAGCCTTAACTACAAAGTGTATAACCTTGCTAACATGACTTGAGGGAAGATAGTTGCAATTGATAAGCCATTCAAATGAGGTATGGATTCTTTCCAGGAGCTTCACACGGTTTGTGTCATCAGTTGAAGGCCTGCTTTTATGATTGAAACTTATCTTTAGGTCTTTATTATCATCTTCCAACTTCTTGCTTTCATGGATATCATCTTTTACGTTTCTTGTGTACTTCTTATCGAGGAAATTAGTTACATCAAATTTTGACCGTTCTTCAAGCATTGTGATTGCAGCATTTAGATCCATTGGTTTCCAAGAACAATTAAGAAGGATCTCAACCCACTCATTTTCCAATCTATAGGGTATAACTGACTGAAGTGTGTGTAACGAATTCCCTAAATGCTCCTGCATAAAATGATTCCAGTATGAATCTGCATCAGCAAATTTCTGATTGCAGCAACAGCACAGCCAAAACTTCCATACCTTATTTTCTCTCTTAAAAGATAAGGCATCATTAAGAATCTCTATCACTGATTCTTCCTCACTAAAATGTGCCTTCAGATCTGAAATCCTTATCTTAAGAGTTCCAGGAGAAATCCTTACAACCCCATCCTGAAGGAATTCAGATTTCTGCTGCAGAAGCTGAGCAGCAGTCACACTCAGCTCAATCTCCTTCCTACGTTCCTCAGTAGTCTTAAATGCCTTCTTAATCCCTTGCATCTGTCCCAATTCTGTTGCGTCCTCAAGGACCCTCGATAAATGCCTCTGCTCTTCATTGCCCAGATTTTTCATCCTAGATGAAACGGGTACAATGTTCGTCTGCTGAATTAAAGACTGTAACTCACTCGAAATCTTGTGATTGTGCTCAGATGCAATGTACTTCTTTATTTTCTGAATCGAAGAACGCAACGCTTTCTTCACGTGGGCAACTCGAGCCTCGGCCGTGGAAATCTTCTGAAAGTTCCCCTCTCGTAGGGTCTCCTTCGCTGGGTCCGTGGGGCTTTCAATTGCCAATGCCCTCTGGCACTCCTGCACCACCTCCTGATACCCCTTCCACTCATTTTCTATCTCCAACAAGGAATTTACATAAAAAAGAGAGAATTCAACAGAATTCGGGGACAGTGTCACTGACTTCCTTGCGCTCTCTGTTGCATTGTTCAAATGCCGTTGTTTGGCATTCGGGTCATTTGTATCGAAGGCTATCTTGGCAAAAACAGTCCCCATGACATGGTGAACGAAGGCAGAATTCTCGTGTTTAGAGCACAAATCCTTCATCCACTTTAGGGCTTTCACGTGGTTCCCTCGGCGCAGAGCAGTGAAGGCTTTCTCGCAATCGAGCTTGATTGAATCATAGGAAGACGAAGTAGTTCCTTCTATGCTGCCGCTGCTTTCTAATTGTGTCGGCTTGGGCTTTTCGCCGCCGTCGACGGTTGCCGCGGCCGGTGAGGCCACGGAGGATTTGATGCGAGTAGAGATTTTTCGGTTCTTAGGTCCCATATCAGTTTGTATTGGAGTGTAGAATGTAGAGAGAGAGAGAGAGAGAGAGAGAGCAGAGACGGAGTTGTATGCGTATCGTATTGCGAGGAGAGGCGGGAAGAATAACTAAATTGCAGTTTGTTTGTGCAATTTAAATTTAGTTGGGAAATTAGTGTGATTTTTGGAGATTAGTTACGAATGGATAAGAATTGCGTATATTTTGATAAAATACCCCTATCTGGTTAAGCTAAAAATGTAAATTAAAATTTAACAATTTTTAACTACACATAAATTCAATCAACATTTCATTAAATTTTAACATAATCTACAAAAAATCTTACTTTTATTTAAATTATATATGAAAAATTTATACATATAAACGCAAAATTTAGCACCTATTTGACAACCACACTTTTGGAAAAAGAGTTTTAAATAATGATTTTTATGATAATGTATGTTTAAAAAGTAGAAAAAAAATTTGAATTTACGTGAAAAATATTTTAATGTATGAACGTGTGGTTGAAAATGAGTGTGTTGAAAAAAATAATTTAAAAAGTATGGTTGTCAAACATTAACTTAGACAAAGATAAAGTTGGAGGTTCAACTTGCAAACTACAAGTGCAAAAGTCTCTTTTATAGAGAAGGCTAGTAAGAGACACGGGCAAGGTATGTGCTGTAGTATAATTCACTGCGTAATGGCGTTGACAGATTTTTAGTTATTTTTGAAGATATCGCTAATTAAATCTTATTTAGCAAAACTTCTTAAATAGAAAACCTTAAAGTTACAACGAAAAATTAAAAAATTAAAAAAAAAAAAAAAAAGTTAGAAACATTATTCATCATAAACAACCAATATAAATTAATTCAAATTTAAAAACACTCATACACTAACACACTACCAACATATTGTTGTTTCTTCTTTCTTCCTCAATTTTCTTGAAATACAAACATTTGGAGGCCTTGCATA
>CAIGRO010088431.1:0-12020 GCA_903798355.1 Fraxinus baroniana | reverse complement strand
ATTATTAGATAATGAAATTCCAACAAACACAACATCAATGGCCATAAACGGTAGCTTAATTGTTATTTAATGGAAAAAAATAAAACTAACGGTAAAAAAAAAAAATCCGTTAAAACAACCAATTCCGTTAAATTTTCCGTTAAAACAAGAATTTCCGTTTCATAGGTAAATAGAATATTTGAAACCACTGTTATTCATTGCAGGGCAATGATAGAGATTGGTTTTAGCAATCGATTTTGATGATTAGCAATTACACTGATAGTCGATTGTTGTCGTCCGTGACATCAGGACGGTGGATAGGTGCCCAAAGTGGTTGTTTGCCATTGATGAATATTGGCAGCTAGGAGCTCGGGACCTATGGTCAATTATATTTTATTGTTGCTGCGTTGGTGAATACCATGAACTATAGTCAATGGAGATGTGTGGTGTGATTTGCGACATTGATCATGCAAATTGCAATATTGGTTACTTTGCTCCGAGCCAAAACAAAAAAAAAGTTCAAATCGAATATTTTTTCAAAGATGAAAAAAGAATTCTTAGAAGACTTTCCTTCTTTCTGTTAGGAATTAAGGACGAGATTATATGACACAATATAAAACAACACTCACAATACTAAAAGAACACAAGAAATTTGATTGTGGAAAGGAGAAATTCATTCACTATAATATGGAGAAATAATCACAACATTATAATATGGAGAAATAATACTAAAATATTGCATAAATGGTTAAATTTGGTATCAATTTGTCTTTAATACCCTTAATGAAAAATTGAGCCTTTTTTTTTTTTTCCAATTTGTCACAAGTTTCTAGTAAAAGAAGTAGTTTCATGAGAAGCTACCTTAATGCTAAATAATACATAATGGGTCAATGTCCTTTCTTTATTTATTAGTTAATGACCAATGATTTTGGGAAGAAAAGAATAAGATGAAATAGAATAGCCATTAATAATTAAAAAAAAAAATAATTACATACTTATAATTCATATGAAAGTCATATAATTTCATTTCGAAAAATTTAATTTCATCCAAATTTGTGAGTTGATTAGGCTCTCCACAATTCTTGATAGAAGGTAAAAAAATTTCGATTTTTTTTTTTTGATAAGTTGTGTTTACTAGTTGTTATATATTTGATTTAAATGGATTAGATTTTCCAAATAATTAATAGATATTTGTTGTAAGATTATTCAAGCATTTAAAATCAAATTCATTTTATTGTTTTGTGCTCCACAAACATGGTGTCACAACCAACTTAAATAACTTTAATAGATAGATTTGCAATGGTAGTTATGTATTGACAATTTCATTAGTAGTGGAATGAATTCTTTGTAAAAATGGTGGTTGAAGTTGAAGAAGATGATAAGTGCATATGGCGAAGTGTCTGACCAACATATCGTTCTTGACTTCTTGACATTGCTTCAAATGTCGAGAACGATGTTACAAACTTAAAAAAATTACGGAACATTTTGTGTTTAGCATTACCATACTTCTTGCGGGTAGTATGTTTGTTTTAGACATTCGTGTTAGCTAATCTTATTTGAGTTGATGACATGCAAATATCGAAGATGTTAAGAGATTCATTGTCTTGCATGGTGGTATATTCATCAACATGGAGGACGAGTGGAAGTGGTTTGGGAACCGAACAACATCAATTGTTATTCGAAGTGACATTAGTAATGCCAATAAATTGTTCGAAAAGCTTAATCTTGATAGAATGAGCTTTCGAATCCACATGAAATTTAAAGTTTCGAACATGAATGTACCCCTCATGGTTGATGTAGCCGACGATGAAGATTTGCAATAGTACATTTCTGTTCACACACACAAGAAATTTGTAAGCAGTTGTAGATTAATATGGTGTCGATGAGTAAAGGGAATGTCGAAGTTGATCTTTTGTCACCAATAGAAGATGCATTGTATGGGCACAAAGAATTGGGTTTGTGTGAACTAGAAGCGCCACAAATGATTCTTGATACGGATGTTGACTTAGGGGAAGGAAATTCATATATTGAAAATGCAAAGCAGTCAGATGATCAAGGGAAACTTTCAAAGAATCAAATCTTCTTTAGCAAGAAACAACTACACACAAGGCTTTGACTAAGGCTTCGACAGAGAAGGTTCATTTCAAAGTTAAAAAGTCGAATCCTAAATGACTTATCGTATGCTGCATTGATACCAACTGTCATTGGCTATTAGTAGCTTCCAAGATTAAAACAAAAAACCAAAAAAAAAACAAAAAAACTCAGACATATTTAAGGCTTGGAGGTATGTACATTGAGCATACATGTTCTTTAGATGTTCGATGAAATGCACAAACACGGCGATAGGATGATGCAAACCAACTATACATTCTGATGGGTATTATTGCGTATTATCGGGTATTATCTGAATAGGTTTTGGATTGAATTTGTCTTGTGCCAAACCACCACAACATTCTCAAAAGGTCGTCACCAATTTTATTCAAGAATTGAACTCCCAATTCCGGGATTGCCTCATACATCCACAGTGCATTTATATCATTGGTTACGATATACGGAAATACATAAAAATATACAATGAATAGAAATAAAATAAATACTGACACATCTATACTTGAATAGTGAGAGGGAACCCATACAATATGTAAGACCTCCTATCACAATAGATAACCTTTACAAGTTCACCTTTCTCCTCAATCCACGTGACAGTGATTTGATAAGAATTTTTAAACATATTGTGCCCCATGGGTAGGCAATGAAGAAATCCATGTCGTCCACGATAGAGAAAGTGTCAGGATGACCCTCACATCTTGTTCTCTTAAATTGAATGCCCCTTGCTTAATTAGTGTTAACCCAAGCTCGTATCGATCATTTCGGTTTGAACATTTCAAGAAAACTTTCTTCAAGTCGCTACAAGTTTTTTTTTTAATTTTCTTCAAGTCTTCGAGATTTTATTAATTTGCCCTCACTTATAGCAAAGGAATACTGTGGTTACATGAAAATAATGAAAGTAAAAAATGAGGAAGTACTACACAATTGTTTGAATATGCCTTAATTCTGTCTAATTTCATTTTGTAGCACTATATTGACGGAATTGGTGGAAAACAAGAGAAATTGGCGAAAAAAGACCAAATGAGGAAAACAAAAGTTCAGTGACCAAAATGCAAATACCCAAAAGATGACCCGAGGCCCAACTCAAGAACGTACAAGATCTTAATCATAAATTAAGGAATGCATGGGATGATTGGAGGAAAAGAATGATCAAAAGGGGCCAAAACAAGAAGGAATGGACTTTGAGGAGCAAATTGGAGAACTTTGAAAGTTTTCTCTACCTTACGACCGCATGGTTAAATCAACCATGCAACCACACACATGCACAGGACTTTAGAGGAGAAAAAATTAAGTTCCATGCGGTCTCATGGAACACTACCATGCAGTCGCATGGTTGCTTTTTGGCGCGATTTTTCTTGTTTCATATTCTCATTCAATCTCTCTAGGAAACAAATCTAGGTCAAGTATAAAAGTCAAAAAACGTCCAGAACGAAGGGGGAAACATCATATGAAATAGAAGAACCCTAGAATACATCAAGAAGAGGATCTTGGGACAAGGATTTCATGGAGAACTACAAGATTCTTGGATTTCAAGTTCAAGTGTTAATTTGGTGATATCTTCTCTTACATTATTTGTGTATTTTCTTCTTTTCTCCATGTTAGGCTAGTTATTATTGTGCTAGGACATCGATGAACCTTGCTATGTAATTATTGTGCTAGGACATCGATGAACCTTGCTATGTAAACTTTGGATTTTAGTTTTGCAATATTTGACAATTAAGACATGTTTTGAGATTTGAATGATTTTTATTCATATATTGTTTCCACAATTATTATGCATGTGATTGTGGGGGTCTATTTCATGTATTCGAGAGAAGGGGAATAGATTTGACAATGTATTAATTATCGTAAGGTCCGATAGGGAATATTTTACATTCATCATAGAAATATAGTCGGGTGATTTACATGAATAAGTCCAATAATTCTTGAAAGAGATTGTTGGATAGGCTAGGATCATTGATTCTTCAAAATATCAAACATGTTGTCGACATTGTAAAACTAGGTTTAAAAGCAAACATTGCATAGGGATTCGTGATCCTACTACTAATTTGTTATTCATAAAAAATCCAAATTGCATTCAATCATTCATTCATTTGCATATAGTATTAACCTAAATTTAAAGTGCAAGGTAGTTATAGTTAGTCATAACTGATTACAATCATCCAAATTTTCATAGATTCGGTTAAGGTTTCGGTAATTAGAATTAAACTAAATCAATTCTCGTGAGAATGATATCCAGAATTTTTAATTCCACTTTATTACTTGTTACGAACCGTACACATGCGGTATTTTAAAACGAACAAATATTTTTGTGAACAATCTTTTGACGCCATTGTCGGGGATTTGATTTTGGTTTCATTTTTGTTACTTAGACACTAAGTGCTATTGTTGTCATTCCTTTACGTTTGCATGCTAAGGTCGCTTGGCGGTGAACTACTTCAAATGGATTTGGAGATTATATGAACTTTTCATCGCAGGCAAAGGAAAGCTAAAGCAGCATAGTAGGAAAAGAAAGAACAACTACCAATGGCAAATCAATAGATTGAACCAATGAGAAATCCTATAGTTCCAAGTAATGAAGAGGAAGGTGAAGATGGAAACACATTGCTTGGGGATTTCTTGTCATCCTTCATTGTCCAGAGTCAATCCAGCATTGTGTACCCCCCATTCGAACAACCGAACTTCCAGCTGAAAACTGATATCATCCAACTCTTCAAAAAATGGGCACCAGTTTTACGGGTTGACGAATGAAAATTCACATATACATGTATCTCGGTTCTTGGATATGTGTCAACACTTCATGTACCAAGGTATATTAGAAGATGTTATCAGGCTGAGGTTGTTCCCACACACCTTATGGGATAAGGCACTCAAATGGTTGGATCACTTCCTATGGCGAGCATAACTACTTGAAATGATCTGGCTCACAAATTCTGCATCAAATTCTCACCAACCAAAGTAGCAAAGATGAGGCACAAAATATCAATCTTCAGTCTGGGTGAGTCTGAGTCATTTGATGAAACTTAGAATAGGTTTAAGAACATACTAAGGAAATATCCTCAACATGGGTTCAATAAAAAGACATTCTATACAGGGCTACTTTCTTCTTTTAGAAGCATGGTAGATTCATCGTCCAATGGCTCCATAATCACAAGAACTATTGATGGAGCATGGGAATTGTTTGAGAGAATGGGCAACACGTCAACTATGTGGTTCTCTAAGCGTGTAGGTACAAAGAAATCTGCCGGAGTCTATGAGGTTGACACCTACTTAGCTCTATCTGCAAAAAATGACTCTCTATTTCACAAAGTGGAAAGTATATCACAACCTACAAGTGCAACACAAGCAAGGAAGTTGAGCTGTAAAGAGTGTGGAGCGGAGCATAGTATAGTTGAGTGCCTGATTCTTTCCCAAGGAATAGAACAAATAGAATACGTGCAATGGGGTCAATGTCAGCAAAATAATCCACATTCTGAAACTTACAATCCTGGGTGGCAAAATCATCCAAATTTCTCATGGAGAGAAAATCAAAACCAATATCACAACAGGTCCTAAGGACAGTATTAGCAGGAGAAGAAACCCCAATTGGATTAGATGTTTGCAAAATTAATGGAGAAGATTGACTAATACATGGAAACAACAAATCAATTTATGAGGAAGATCGAAACAACTCTCCAGAATTAGAGAGTTGCAATTAAGAACCTAGAGACACAAATGGGACACATAGCACTCTCTATGATAGGAAAAGCTCCAGGTACACTGTCGAGTAACACTAAAGTGAATCCCAGAGAGCATGTCCAAGTCATTACTACACGAAGTGGGGTTGAATTACCTAAATTACACGTGAAGAGACCCGATGCAAATATAGAAACAGTACAGCCTTCTGATGAAGATCGTGAAGAACAGACTCACAACCTAGAGAAATATCCATAAAAGAGACTTCAGATATACCACATGCTAAAATAACCATACCCACAAATCCATATTAACCCCCGATTCCTTTTCCCCAGAGATTAAAAAAGCAGAAGATGAATCAGCAATATATGAAATTTCTGGAGGTTTTCAAGAAGCCTCACAGCAATATCCTGTTGGCTGAAGCGCTTATACAAATACCCAGTTATGTTAAATTTCTAAATGATATCCTATCCAACAAGCGTAAGCTGGATGATCATAAAACGGTAATGTTGACAGAGGAATGCAGTACGAGAATTCAGAAAAAGCTTCCTCCAAAACTAAAAGATCCAGGGAGTTTTACTGTACCCTGCACTATTGGGAATTATTATTTTGATAAAGCTCTATGTGATTTGGGTGCCAGTATCAATCTAATGCCACTCACTATTTTCAGGAAACTTGGATTAGGGAAAGCTAAATCAACCATGGTGACCCTGCAATTTGCTAATAGATCACTTACTCATCCATGTAGAATTATCGAATATGTTTTGATAAAGGTTGAGAATCTAATATTTCCAACAAACTTCCTTATTCTGAGCATGGAAGAGGACAAGGGTGTGCCACTCATATCGGGTCGACCATTTTTGGCTACTGGGAGGGCCCTGATAGATGTATAGCGAGGTCAGCTAATTCTGATATTAGGGGAGAAACAAGCTTCGTTCAATGTCTTCAAGGCTATGAAATATCCTACAGAGTTAAACAGCTGTTTTCATATCGACGTGGTTGACAGTACAGTTCATGACACCTTTCAATTACAATATCCGTCTGACACTTATGAAGCTTGTATCAAGCATTCCCAGTTCATTCACATCAATTCTACAAAGATTGAGGTATGTGCAAGATTTTTGGAAACAAATCCACCATATGTGCGAAAGATGAATTTTGAGGAGCTGTGAACTGGTCTACCAAAACCATTGCCATCAATTCAACAACCACCAAAGTTAGAGATCAAACAACTACCACCCCATCTTCGTTATGCTTACTTAGGGAAAACATCTACACTTGCGGTCATAATTTCGAACTCAATCAGGAAGATGGAGGAAGAGAAATTACTTAGGGTGCTGAGGGAAAATCAGACAACAATTGGGTGGTCTATCGCCGACATAAAAGGGATTAGTCCTTTACTTTGCATGCATAAGATTCTCATGAAAGAAAACTTCAAACTGAGCATCGACGGGCAGCGAAGACTTAATCCAAACATGTAAAAAGTGGTTAGAGTCTAGGTGATTAAACTTTTGGATGCAAGAATAATTTATCGTATCTCAAACAGTACTTGGGTCAGCCCGGTTCAAGTGGTACTAAGGAAAGAGGGGATCACAGTGGTTGAGAATGAAAAGAATGACTTGATACCAACCCAAATGATTACTGGGTGGAGAGTTTGCATTGACTATCGCAAACTGAACACTGCTACTTGAAAGGATCGTTTCCCACTCCCTTTCATTGATCAGATGTTGGAAAGGTTAGCAGGACATTCACATTACTACTTCCTCGATGGTTATTCAGGATATAATCAGATCCCTATAGCACCAGATGACCAGGAGAAGACTACATTCACTTGTCCCTATGGAACCTTAAACTACCGTAGGATGCCGTTCGGCTTATGCAATGCTCCCGCTACTTTCCAGCGATGCATGATGACCATTTTCTCTGATATGGTGGAAAGATTTATAGAAATTTTCATAGATGATTTCTCTATGTTTGATTAGTCGTTTGATGAATGTTTAGAGCATTTGAGTTTGGTTTTACAGCGATGCAAGGAGACAGACTTGGTGTTAAACTGGGAAAAATGACATTTTATGGTACAAGAGGGCATAGTGCTAGGATATCGCATTTCAGCTAAGGGAATCAAGGTTGATAAAACAAAGATAAGTTATTGAAAATCTACCTCCACCTATAGCAGTTAAGGAAGTTCGCAGTTTTCTCGAGCATGTTGGATTTTATCGACGCTTCATCAAGGATTTTGGACATATTACGAAGTCTCTTTGCAATTTATTGGTTGAGGATGTGCCTTTTGAACTCTCTGCGGAGTGTTTAGCAGTTTGTAACACCTTGAAGGAAAAACTTATTTCAGCGCCTGTCATCACAGCACCGGATTGGAGTTATCCGTTTGAATTGATGTGCGATGCCAGTGATTATGCAATAGGAGCAATGTTAGGGCGGTGAATAGGAAAAATGTTTCATGTCATCTACTACACAAGCAAAACTTTGAATGATGCACATCTCAATTATGCCACTACCGAGAAAGAGCTCCTGACCGTAGTCTATGCCTTTTATAAATTCCGATCATATCTCGTTGGATCAAAGGTCATAATCTATACTGACCACATGGTATTGAAATATTTGATGACAAAGAAGGATGCCAAGCCGAGGTTGATTCGTTGGGTACTACTACTTCAAGAGTTCGATATGGAAATTAGGGATAAAAAGGGTAGCAAAAATGTGGTGACCGACTACCTATCGCTATTCGAACAGGGAACTCAAGATGACTCAGTGAAAATTAATGAGGTTTTTCCAGATGAGCAAATCTTTGGGATGGATGTTACACCGTGGTATATACACTTCGTGAACTATTTGGTCAAATCCATTCTTCCACCAGAATATTCTAATTATCAACGGAAGAAATTTTTCTCAAAGCTCAAATATTACTTTTGGGAAGATCCTATGCTCTACCAACGCGGAGCTGATCAAATTATTCGGCGATGTATTCCCAAGGAAGAAATATCGACCATTCTTGAACATTGTCATTCATCTGCATATGTGGAGGTATTTTGGGGCATCGAAAACAGCTGTAAAAATTCTACAGTCCGGGTTCTATTGGCCAACAATATTTTGGGATGCTTTTGAGTTTGTGAAGCATTGTGATCGATGTCATCGTACATATAATATTTTGAGAAAGAATGAAATGCCTTTAAACAACATCCTTGAAGTGGAGCTTTTTAACGTATGGGGGAACATACTTCATGGGACCATTTCCACCTTCACATTCAAATGAATACATACTGGTTGCTGTTGACTATGTCTCCAAATATGTGGAATAAGTAGTATTGCCAACTAATGATGCTAAAGTGGTGATTAGATTTTTAAAGAAGTCCATTTTTACCCGTTATGGCACCCCTCGGGCTATAATCAGTGATGGTGGCAAACACTTTTGCAATCGACATTTTGAGTCGTTGTTGGCTAAATATGGCGTCCGACATCGTGTAGCAACTCCATATTATCCTCAAACTAGTGGCCAAGTGAAAATTTCTTACAGGGAATTAAAAAGGATACTGGAGGTGACAATAAGTTCCTCGAGGAAGGATTGGTCTAAGAATCTCGACGACGCACTATGGGCCTACAGGTTAACGTTCAAAACACCAATAGGCATGTCTCCATATCAGTTAGTTTTGGGGAAAGCGTGTCATTTGCTAGTTAGGCTAGAGCACCGAGCGTATTGGGCAGTAAAGAACCTAAACTTTGATTTGAAGAAAGCTGGTGAAAAGTGGTTACTTCAGCTAAATGAATGGATTAATTCCGGTTGGAAGCATATGAGAATGCAAAACTCTACAAGAAGAGTACCAAGAAGTGGCATGACATCATATCCAACGGAGAGAGTTTGTAGTGGGGCGGAAAGTGTTGTTGTACAATTCTAGACTCAAGCTCTTCCTAGGAAAATTGAGGTCCAGATGGTTAGGTCCATATACGGTTACTAAAGCTTTACCATACGATGCAGTTGAGATCAATTATAAGAGGAAAGGGAACTTCACAGTGAATGGACAACAGCTTAAGCACTATTAGAGCTGGAAATTTAGAAAAGAAAAGTCAACTGTGCACCTTACACGTCGGAATGAATCACCATGGTACAGTCGAGCTATTGACTATAACCTAGTGCTGGTTGGGAGATAACCCAACATATTTTTCCCTTTTATTTATTCCGTTTTTTTGCATTCATTTTTACAGTTCTCATATTTTGGGATTTTTAGTCATAGTAGGTAGTTCATCGTCTCTAGGAACCATTTAGCGTCCACGCACATCACACACAGTTTGTAATATGACGAGAATCAATTTGAAGGTGTTGAAATGGTCATCTATCAATTTTGTGAAATTACGTGTTTCGGGGCAATGGGATAAAACCGGTTTTTTTCACGAACTCCACACTTGCTTTCAGTTTAGAAGTGATTTTCTGAGTGAAACTCATGGCTTACATGTAGACACAGAGGTATTAGAGGAGTTTTGACTAGTAGTGGGAGTATTGGAACTTTGTATAGCATTGGGGGTTGCAAAATCCGGATTTTTCGTGATAATAGGCCAAGAACGAGATTTCACGAGAGTATATATGTTCTCAACAATTTTTCACGATGTACTACCTCATCATATTCATTTATACTTGTTTTACACGATAAGCGAGGCAATAGGGCCCTCGATGGAAAAAAAAAAGAAGAGAGAATGAAGTCATATTCTTGTTTGAAGATAAACAATAGTCTAAGTTTGGAGGAGTTGATAATTGCATTTTCCAACATTTGTTTGGCTCATTTTACGACTAATTGTTGATACAATTGTTTGAATATGGCTTAATTCTATCTAATTTCGTTTTTAGCACTATATTGATGGAATTGGTGGAAAGCAAGAGAAATTGGCAAAAAAGGACCAAAAAGGAGGAAAACAAACGTTCATGGACCAAAATGCAAATAACCAAAAGATTACCCGAGCACTAACTCAAGAACATACATGAGCTTAATCATAAATTGAGGGATGCATTGGATGATTAGAGAAAAAGAATGATCAATAAGGCCCAAAACAAGAGGGAATGGACTTTAAGGACCAAATTGGAGAACTTTGAAAGTTCTCTCTATGCGGTCAAATCAACCATGCGGCTGCACACATGAAATCAGGACTTTACAAGAGGAAATATTAAGTTCCATGCAGTTGCATGGAACACTACCATGCGGCCGCATGGTTGCTTTTTGGACTCGATTTTTCTAGTTTCCTATTCTCATTCAATCTCTTTAGGAAACAAATCTAGGTCAAGTATAAAAGCCAAAAAACGTCTAGACCGAAGGGGGAGACGTCATATGAAATAGAAGAACCCTAGAATACATCAAGAAGAGGATTTTGGGGCAAGGATTTTAAAGAAAACTACAAGATTCTTGGATTTCAAGTTTCAAGAGTTAATTTGGTAATGTTTTATCTTACATTATTTGTTTATTTTCTTCTTTTATCCATGCTAAGCTAGTTATTCTTGTGCTAGGATATCGATGAACCTTGCTATGTAAATTTTGGATTTTAGTTTTGCAATATTTGACAATTAAGACATGTTTTGAGATTTGAATGATTTTTATTCATTTATTGTTTCCACAATTATTATGCATGTGATTGTGTGAGTGTGGTGGTCTATTTCATGCATTCGAGAGAATGGGAATAGATTTAACAAGATATTAATCATCGTAAGGTCCGATAGGGGATATAGATATACCTCTATGCTTTGCGTAAATCTCTAAGTGGTCATAAAACTACATGTATTTTTGTGAATTTATATTTATCATAGAAATATAGTCGGGTGATTTACATGAATAGGTCCAATAATTCTTAAGAGAGATAGTTGGATAGGTTAGGATCATTGATTTTTCAAAATATCAAATATGTTGTCGATATTGTAGAACTAGGTTTAAAAGCGAATATTGCATGGGGATTCATGATCCTATTACTCATTTGTTATTCATAAAAAATTTCAAATTGCATTCAATCATTTGTTTGCATTTAGTATTAACCTAAATTTAAAATGCAAGGTAGTTATCGGTAGTTACAACTCATTACAATCATCCAAATTTTCATAGATTCGATTAAGGTTTCAGTAATTAGAATTAAACTAAATCAATCCTTGTGGGAACGATATCCAGAATTTTTAATTCCACTTTATTACTTGTTACGAACCGTACACTTGCGCTATTTTAAAACGAACAAATATTTTTGTGAACAACTTTGATAGGAATGTAAAATACATA
>CAIGRO010088375.1:0-11250 GCA_903798355.1 Fraxinus baroniana | reverse complement strand
ATCTTCTGAGTCTTGATTGATGTATGAAGTCACTGGATGTTGGAGCTTATTATCATTTTACTTGATGCTTTAAGTTCGAATTAAAGTTATTGATATAAGATCTGCTACATGCACTTCTATGAGACATTTCCCTTGTAGGTGAGGAACCTTGGCAAGCCAGTTGAGCTTGCTGGACAATATTACCTTGACGGGGCTGATGAGGTATGCCTTAGCCTTGACAAATTAGCAGCATTTCTGGTTTCAAAGAGACTTCAGTACTTAATCCCTTACAGAGCACACAGAAATTCAGTCTAATACAGAAACTCAAATTAATTACTCATTGCGTTTCAGGTTAGTTTTTTGAATATTACAGGCTTCCGAGACTTCCCTCTTGGAGATTTGCCTATGTTGCAGGTTTGTTTTTTCAATAAATCTATTCTCTTGTGCTGCTCGTTACTTTCCCTTTATGGTCATTCAGATTCATAAATCCCATGATAAGATAAATCATATCTGTTTTGGCATCCTCTCTTTGTTCCGTTTCTTGCTTTAGCACTTGTAGAAAAATATAGTAATGTAATCAAATTACTATAATTCTGGGAATAATCATTATTGGTTGGTTTCACTGGAATTTTTAACTATGGACATGGATTTTGCCACCTTGGAACTAATCATTAGAACTTCTGCTTGTAAAAACGCTAAATACAGCCTCTATTTGTGTCTCTTTGTAGGTACTGAGGTATACATCTGAGAATGTTTTTGTACCATTAACGGTTGGAGGAGGTATTCGAGATTTTACTGATGGAACTGGCAGGTATAGAGCTGTCCATTATTCATGATCTTGATTTTCATCTTGTCTAAAATGTTTTGTGTTTCTTTAGCTTTCTTTCCACTGTGAGTGAAGAAAACTCGAATTCATAGATTAAATAAAAAATTTCACTGAACTTCAACAATAAAAGAATTTTATTTGCATAACTTTTCTCAGGTACTACTCTAGTTTGGAAGTTGCTTCAGAATATTTCCGATCTGGTGCAGATAAGATTTCCATTGGAAGTGATGCAGTATATGCAGCAGAAGAATACTTTAAAACCAGAGTACTCATCCTCTTCTTTGTTCTTCATATATATATGCGCGCGTGTTTTGAGTTAATGTTTATTTATTTCCCTTTTAAGGTAAAAACTGGGAAGAGCAGCCTAGAGCAGATCTCTAGAGTGTATGGGAATCAGGTAAAGTTCATTTGCTAGTTCTAATTTTTTTAATTTCCTTGTTCCTGATACAAAAAATGACATACATCAACTTCTTCTACAATACCCTTTCCAAAATGTCATTGCCAATTTTAATGAATTCCTCTGCTTTAATATTAGGCGGTTGTTGTAAGCATTGATCCTCGTAGGGTGTACTTGAAGAACCCCAATAATGTAGAATTCAAGGCTATAAGAGTAAGAAATCCAGGTGAGCAATAGTGAAGAGTCCTAACTATATAGTTGCTTTGGAATCTTTTGGTTTGCAAATTCAACTGTACAAGGGGCTCTTGTTTAGAGCTGGCCATCAGTAATTGTTCATTGTTCGAAGCCCACTAATCTTCCGATTATTACTTACCACTGTACATGCTGAAACTCCTAGTGCTACAATAAGCCACTCACAAAATAAAAGAGCTGTGTTGCAAATGGAGAAAGCTGATAAAAAAAAATGTAAAAGAGCAGACACAGTATGTAATTTGCTTCTTGTGTTCATTTCAGGTCCAAATGGAGAAGAATACGCGTGGTACCAATGCACAGTATGTATTTCTTGCTTTCACATTTGTCTTGCATGCACAGCAAGGTTAAATCCAAATTTTGATTGCTTTCTTAGGTGTCTCATGCCGGTCTAACTGAACCTTCAGCATGAAAAACAATGACCTCTTTCGTTTAAAACTAGCGAAAAAATGAAAAAGAAAAAGACGAGGGCAAGAATGAAGGTTGTAAATGATTAAGACTAACTTTAATATATGTTATGTTCTTTCAGTCATAGAGATACTTGGACAGTTGATAAGATCTGAATAATATGTGATTAGTAAGGTGGGACCCCTTTTGTTGAATTTCGTTGGGATTTAAAAGCTCCTACATTTCTCCATTCTGATGGTTTCTGGTCTCAAAAACTTCAAAACTATCTGATACGTGAAAATTTGAGATCTCTTTTGTTGGTATTCATTTGTATGTTATGCTTTGCATATTGCTATCTTGAGGTCCTTTTTGCTCAATAAACCTGACTGTTCTTAAGGTGAATGGCGGGCGAGAAGGTCGACCAATTGGAGCATATGAGCTTGCCAAAGCTGTTGAAGAATTGGGGGCTGGAGAAATACTCCTAAATTGCATTGACTGTGATGGTAAGGCTTGATGACATAGCTGATTCTCAGATGTTTCTTCTCTTTTCTCTCTCTATTTGTGATAAAACTGATATATGTTGGGGTATAGATAACTCTCGACCTATTTTTTGTTTGAGTTGCTTGCTGAAAATAACTAGCATGAATTTTTTTCTTATAATTGTAGCTCTGAAGTCATTTTAGTGGGTGTTGTGGATGTCTGTCCAGTGCATGTTAAGTTAAGGGACACGTGCCATTCGGTTATGAAATTGGTTATAAGTCTTGTGATGGTGTAATTGATTCTTTCAGGTCAAGGAAAGGGGTTTGACATAGATCTAATAAAGCTGATCTCCGATGCTGTGAGCATTCCTGTAATTGCAAGTAGTGGTGCTGGAGCTGTTGAACACTTCTCCGAAGTTTTCTTGGAAACAAATGCATCTGCTGCCCTTGCTGCCGGCATTTTCCATCGGAAGGAGGTATTATCAACAGAAAACTGGAACTCTGTTTTTCTTTTTTTCTTTTTTTGAGTTCATGTTTTTCTATCTTTAGCTTCGGTATTCGGTTGAAAAAGTTTTTTTCTGCTCGAGTACCTTATAAGAGATGTTTCACCCATTGTGCACGATCAACTATGGACTTAAAGAGTATGTTTGGATGTGCTTAAAAGTTACTTTTCTACGGAGCAAGTCAAGGTTTACTTTTTAGGAAAGCAAGTTTTTGTTAGTGAAACAAAGTAATTTAAAAATCATGTTTGTGAAAATAAGTAAATTAAAAATAAGTTTGGCTTGATTTTAATGCACGGCCAAACATGCTTTTCTTTGATTTATATACTGGCATTTTGTCAATTAGTTACTTCCATGACGTGATACCTTGTCATTGATCTAAAGTACGAGCTAACCTATAACTGGAGATGGTCGAAATTGGAAAAGTAATTATAAACATTTATGTGCTTCTTTATATTGATGCGTTTTTATCTTTTATCATTTCTTGAGTTGCAGGTGCCTATTCAATCTGTGAAAGAGCACTTATCAAAGGAAGGCATTGAAGTTAGAATGTAATCAGGTTTTTCCCGCCATATTTGATTAGTAGACCATCGTTTTGCTTGTTTCTGTCGTGAATTCTACCTCGTGAGATGTTCATTTTATTGCAGCACATCTTTGAATTGTACTTCTCCACTCTAGCCAATGGTGGCTTTTAGCCATATAATATATTTGTAAACGTGTTTGTTCTGGTGGACTTCAAAATTTTATACAATACTGAAGAATATTGTTAGGGGCAGTTTGAGGCTTGTTTTCTTCCAGCGAAATTTTACTAAACTCCAAACTGTGCATGTATTATCTTTGAAGCGTGTATTTAATTGGTAACTAGTAAGCCCTTCGAACATTAGATGAAGGATCTTATTTTAATGAGAATGAAAAATAACAGTCCAATAAACAAGTGCAGAAACATCAAATTATTAAAATGCTGTCTCATTCTTACAAGAATGTAGATAATCTTCAATTCAAATCAAGCACGAGGCAAGAAACAATACACAAATAACTCTCAAAATATTTGTTTAACGAATAACGAAGGATCTCATTTCAAGCTTAGACATGGCAGGCAGCTAACTGAAAATGACTTAGTTGCAAGGAAAAATGATGAGAGTATCACAAAACTTTTGATATGATGCATTTTACTACTGACTCAGCAAAGCTTGAGGGTATTCAAATATATTAGCAAATATGAAACTGCACCATTAGTTGATGAAGCTTCATATATCCAAGAGAAGTCGGCGAGGATCTTCCACCACGTCTTTGATTCTTCTCAAAAAGAAGACGGCCTCTCTTCCATCAATCAGCCTATGGTCATATGTCAATGCAATGTACATCATCGGTCTTGGAACTATGTTGCCTCCAACAACCATTGGACGGTTCACTATTGAGTGCATCCCCAGGATTGCAGACTACAATATCAAGCGAGTAAACAACAAACATTAATCACAGGGATGAGCTGAACAGAAAAACACCAATACAAAACCAGGAGGATCAAACCTGAGGGGGATTTATGATGGGAGTGCTCAAAAGACTTCCATAGACACCTCCATTGGATATTGTAAATGTACCTCCAGCCATCTCATCAATTGATATAGTGCCATCAGTAGCCTTCTTTGCGAGGGTGTTAATCTCTTTCTCAACTTCTGCAAAATTCATTCTACCAGCATCCCGGAGAACTGGAACCACAAGGCCCTATTAAAAATGAAAGGTTATTTAGAATTAAGAGGCACAGAAAATTACCCTATTTCATAGGGCTATAAAAAATTTGGCAATCGTTATAAACCAAGATGGCTTGTTTCTTCCACTATGCTATTTATGAAGAATAATTGGTTCTTGTCTTTGAAGGTCTGGTACTTGCTTATACAAAGTTAAATAAGATCTCTATTTAAAGACTCATCAGCCATTTTCCATGATCAAGTGGACAACTTGAACCAAAATACAGAAAGCATCAGATAGGACATATTGGAAAATCTTCACCTAATTCTCCATATTAAAGCAGTTTCTAGTAAATCAAAGTGCATAAATAAAATAATGGTGACTTGCCTTTGGGGTACCAACAGCTATGCTGATATCTACGTAGTCTCTGTAAATGATATCGTCACCGTCAATAACAGCGTTAACTATAGGCTGATTCTGGAGTGCACTAACAGCTGCCTGAAATTCAGTGAGACGAAGTAAGCCATTAGACTCAAGCTTATATATAAAGGGAAAACCGAATCGGGATATCTACACACTTTCACAAATCCAGACATAAGACCCAGCTTCACACCATGTTTTCCAACAAATGCATCCTTATAGTCAGAACGAAGTTTCATTAAATTAGTCCTGTAACAAATCACAAATGTACAAACTATCAGAATTCTACAATCCAAGGAGAAAATGAGGCCAAAAAATGTCAAACTTCTTCAATTGATCCTTGAACAACTAGTTTTTTACATTCATGAGAGGAAGAACATTGGTTGGGAAATTGAATCAACAATTTCTGGTATCTCCATAGTTTGTTTAAGTTCTTCAAAAATTTCAGGTAACGGAAATATAAACTCTATTCCAATCAGTAACACAGGGAAATAAGATTAATTTAAAATCTTATTCACACAAATTAACCAATGAACCATCACAAAATCTTAAATAGATCGCATTGTAAAACAACATTACTCGGCTTGAAACTAAAATAAAAATTCAGGACCTCCAGATCCAAGAACCAAAAACCAATATCTATGCGTTAACAACTTGACTACAAGTCTCCAGATAAAAAAGCATGCACCAATTAAGACAAGCAGGGTGAAATATGAAATGCCCCAAAGATACTTTCTTAATCAGATGAACTTGGTACAGATAAGTTGTTCTACTCATAAAACCAAAACACACACGCACCCACAGAGAGAGAGAGAGAGGTTTACATATCAACTTCATTAAATGTTGTCAACAATGCAAATGTATTTTGAGAATCTTTCAATCGGGTAGCAACTCGTTTTCTGAGCCTTGTCATAGGCACCTGCCATTTTGACAGATTTTTAAGTTTTTGAAGCAAGATTAATCAATTGCTCAAATGAAACATAATAACGAGAGAATTTTTTTTCTAAGCATCAATAAGCAATATGACAAGAACAATATAACACTCACTCTTCTTTCCCTGTCTTTTGGAGGCAGCTGGGGTTCTGTTGCAGAGGGTTTAGGAGGTGAAGAAGTTTCTTTAGGCTTTTCTATGACAGAAGTGGTTTCCACTTTCGGCTTAGGCTTCTCCTTTTTCTCTTCAGCAGGAGGTGGTGGTGGTGGAGAAGCCTTTTCAGATGACTTCTCATCAGATGGTGCAACATGAGTTACACCTTCAGTAGATTTTGATATGACAGCAATTTTAGTGCCAGGTTCCACGGTGTCTCCTTCCTTAGCCACAAACTAATAATGTTCCAAAGGACACCATTTTAAAATGCGGAAAAAATAGGTAAGTCGGAAAGAAGTAAACAATATTTATTAAATATTATTGATGGTATCCTACCTCCTGGATTATACCTGCTTCAGGACTATTGACATCAATGGTGACCTGATGGACGATAAACATCCCAAGTGACGACAGTTATCCCATTAGCAATTTGTGGAAGCTTCAATATTCATAATTATAGGATTTATATTGTATAGAATATATACTCCTCGTTATCTGCAACTAAGAATGAGTACCTTGTCAGTTTCAACCTGAGCAATTGGCTCATCAACTTCTACCCTGTCACCCGGTTCTGCTTGCACACAAAAGAAAGGCATAAGCTTAGAAAATGATTGTTTATGTGAAAAGGGATTAAGATTAGATATAAATAGAGAAATACGTACTCTTCAAGAAAGTTGCAAGTGTGCCGTCAGTTATAGATTCACCCATATGAGGGACGACAGCATGAACAAGATCACCTTCTACACATACAGACAAGAGGGAAAGTTGCACGGTAGTCTAAGTATAATAAAAAAGAGAGAGAGAATTGAATGCCTCTAAAAGTGGTTATAAGCTCTAGGATGCTTTATTTTAGTTGCTAATAGTATGGCTTTGTTTGAGCCTTTTTGAATAATAGATTTTGTAATAGCGATTTTTTTGGAGAATGTATGGCTAAAAAGTAGAAAAAAATTGGTTTTACGTGCAAAATTGAGTTTGGAGAAAAATGGATTTTTAAAGAGTGGGACCTTAAACGGGGGCTATGCTTTTTTTTTTTTTTAAATAACCGCGAATGTCAAGGCCAACTTACGCGCACCTCGACTNAGCGATTTTTTTGGAGAATGTATGGCTAAAAAGTAGAAAAAAATTGGTTTTACGTGCAAAATTGAGTTTGGAGAAAAATGGATTTTTAAAGAGTGGGACCTTAAACGGGGGCTATGCTTTTTTTTTTTTTTAAATAACCGCGAATGTCAAGGCCAACTTACGCGCACCTCGACTAATCCCACGAGACCCTGAAGTTTACGGCCGATTACTCACCTCAATGGCCCTGAAGGGACTCGAACTGGTGACCATTGAGAAGCAAATTCAAAGTCTGACCAATTGAGCAACCCCTCATGGTTAAAACAGGGGCTATGGTTTAACCGGTGCAAAGTCTCTTGCCACAATTCCCCACCCCAAGAAAAAAAAATGGTAAATAGAAGAAACAAAATTACAAAGAGAAAGACTACAATTTACCTGTTTTAATCGAGTAACACAATACTAATAAGATTTTCTCCATAGCACTAAGTTTTTATTTGAAGACTATAGTAACTGGTTCTCCTTAGGACAACCCGAATCACTTGTGCTATCTTTAGAGGGGGAAGAAAGAAATATATAATACGTTGATTGAAATCATAAAGATGGAGATCCAGGTTTTCCCCAAAACACGGAAACTTGAAGATCAAATAACATATCTAATGGTGCAAGAATGTTTTAGTGCAATGTTCAGCTGGTAAAGAAAAAATGGAATTTAGCATTCAAGTGAATACCATTGTACGAACAGAATGACCTGCCCCATATCTGCATGTTAATATCTCGTGGAAGATTGGCTACAACTCCCCTGCATATAATGCAAAGAGTAAAATTTATTGACATCCATTTTTTTTCTTTACCAATAACCCTTTGTGTACAACAGCTATTTTGATTAGACACAGGTTCTCTTTTTTCATCTTTTAAGGTCAAACAGATCCGAAGTATTAACATCTAATAAAAGGATATCGATAAGAAGAAATTAGCAGATGAATGCATGTCAAAGGATGTGTTCAGAATAAAATCCAATCCCATCCAAAAGAGGAACCTTTTACAACATCCGTTATAGAACTATACCAAGGAGGCTCCTGCGGGATGGGCGTAGGGTGCAGTGGAATTAGGTCTGGTCGGGTTGCAAAATGCATCTACAAAAGACAATACTGATCAACTCAACCCAAGTCTTATTATGCCGTCATTCTAGCTCGCCTTTTTTATTTTGGAAATTTTCTGAAGCTAGCCTTGGACTTCATTTTCATTATTCACATTGAAGACTATGTCAACAATGCAATATTTATATGCAAAACAAAAATAGGTGAGTATTGAATAACTAACCTTGTTGGCCTTAGATTCGTTGAGCAACCTGGAACACAATGAAAAATTTGACGATCAATCTCAATCTCAATATTAATGCAAGCACATGTATAGATTAGTTTTAATCACGTCCACAACAAGAAAACCATACCAACCAAAGGAAGGTGATAGAAAGTTCGAGCATAACCAAATCCACGTGGATGGTGTATAATCTGTTCGCATACTCAAAACATAAGCTATGATGATATAAATGAGTTAGAAACAATTATCTTGACTATTAGTGCATCCACCTAATTCTTGATGAAATACTACAGTTGTATCCAAACCCAGCATTATGACACAGTAAATTTTCGCAACAAAGGTGTCATTTTCTAAAAATAGATGAAACAACCTCCATAGCTTTTAAAAGTGGTAAAAAAAATCTTGTCCAGGCTGAACTTCTTTGGAATGAGAAATCAGTATACAAATAGAAGAAAATATTAGCAAGTTATTTGGCCAGTGTAATTATATCTATTAGAGGGACTAGGCAACTATGACATTTTTGTGGCTGACCCCCCACTCAAATAAATATTGACATGATGATAATGTTTAGTACCTCAAATTATCATCTACATATAATATAAAGTTTTCAACTTTCAATTTTTTATCTTTCTAAGAGAACATTTCAAGGTCTAAACTTAAAAATTGTTCATTAGTAATTAGTTCCGGAAGACAAAATATTTCAATCTTTAAGTCTTTAACCCAATTATGATAGTTGATGTTCAGCAATGACCAATTGTAGCAATGTTCACAAAGATGTCTTCACAAGAAAGAAACAAACACCCATTTTACCTCTTCTGGCAGAGAAGAGCACATTCTAGGCGTAGCAGGGCTAATCTTTTGCAGTGATTTTCCTAAAACCTGTTCCAAGTGCATAATTCAGTTTTCATTATATGCCAAAGTCCAAGTCCATATCTCATAAAAAATCACGCAAAAAGAAACAGTACACACATGAATATATATATGTGTGTGTGTGTGTGTGTGTGTGTGTTAAAAAACATAGGGAACATACCGAAGCGGATGATGAGGCGCCACAAGCAGCTTTGCGCCTTAAAACACCCAACATCTTGCTTTTAATGGCTTATCTGTGCAAAAAAAGAACTGAAAAACAAGAATTATCAACCAAATAAATGGAAGAAGTTCAACACAAATATGCAAATATCTGATATGTGCATAATGAAAAATGAAGAACGACACTAAAACAGATCTTGAGGAGAAGTATCACAAGAACTGACCTTGGATTGAATGGACAGAGAGAGAAAGGCAGGGTTTGACGGTGGCTGATCGATAACGTGAGAGAGAAGATCCTGTAGCTTCCTATTTATTAATTTAGAATTTTACTTCCTTTTTTTGTGACTTCAGAGAAGGAAATGTAAAAACGAGGAATCAGAAGGCGAAAAGTGGAATTCAAATTTCAAAGAATGTGGGCTTTTAATTGGCTGAATTGAAAGCAAGAGGGCAAGGTTTCGCGTGTTAAATGGGCCGGACTGGTTAATTTCTTCGAGGCTTAGTCCCTATTTGGGCTCTGTTGACATCCGACATGCGACCTAATTAAAACCGTTTGTTATATGCATTTAGCTCATGATAAATTAAGGTTGGATCTGTAAGGTCAACTCTTACATATAACGTCGTTTAAAGGAATATAATGATAGTGGATTCCCTTATATATTGTCAAAACATTCAATCAATTAATGACATTCAACAGGGATTATGTCGGCGCCCACCAATCCAACTAATCATATATTATAGCTTCGTTCTCTAATCAATTCATTAATTTCTGGAGACCCCATTTAAGGTCGACATAAATGCCTGATGGGGCCAACCTCAAAAACCAATAGGAATATGTCGTTGACGTACTTTCCCAACTCGGTACTATATATTGATTTGACAACAACCAATCAGGACTTAAGTCATTGGCAAATTGTTTCTAACTCAACAATGTTGTTGACAAGACAAGAATGCGAAAGATACATGCTCATCTGTTCCTATAAAATTGGGGCAGAATCTCAAAGAAGAGGAGCCCAAAAACTTCATATTTTAAATATCTCATTTGATAAAAACAATTTTAGTTTATAAGTAATTATCAATAAAAATCCTTATTTACATTTGAAGTTGGCTTAATTTTGGTCTTACAATTTTTGATGTCAATAGACTCAATTCTATTCAAAATGCATTTTGAGAAAATTACTATATAGCCTGCTATTTAACTTTAAATTTCAAAAATCAAGATTTAAGTTAATTCTTTCAAAAGTTAGGTATCACACACCAAATAACCCTACTCGACACTCCACTGTCACACCCAACCTCTACCCATACTTGAACTCTGATAAACCAAAACTCCCTTCACTGACCCTCTCGACAACACCATGAATCACCACCTAGTGCCATCCCAACACTCGACACGGAGAAGGGGAAATATCCAATTCTTTGAGGCGGAGCGTGGAGATGAACTTGTGGGACTTTAGGGCTTGCCAAAATCAACGGTGAGATTTGAGGGATAAATGATTTCATGTGGGTGGCTCTCCGGTGAATGGGGTGATGTAGGATGGAGAATAAGCGAGCAACATTATCATAGGGCTTGGCAGCTCGAGGACTATGTTGAAAGAGAAATGTCTCAATTCCGTGGCAGCCAGAACATGAGAATTCAAGGAAAAATGATTTTCATATGGGTCTCTCTGGTGAATGAGGTGATATGGGATAGTGTCAGGGCCGGTCCTCAAAATTATGAAGCCCTAAGTGATAAATTGTTATACTACTTTTAAATATAAATGAAATAAACACTTTTAAAATAAACTAGTGTGACGCACGTGCAATGGTGCCATAATATAGTTGGCTATATAATAACGTAA
>CAIGRO010088347.1:0-10920 GCA_903798355.1 Fraxinus baroniana | reverse complement strand
TGTTGCAATTCTCCCTTCTACTACAACTTCTTCCACCTCAAAATGGCCATTTCTATCGCACACTCCCATACATCTACCTGAGAAATAATGTCAGAAAACATTAGCAATAACGCCACTCCTGAGGGAATATAATTTCAACGGTGAGCAAAGAAATACCGTCAAATGACAAAGCCAAAGAATTGGATAGCATATTTTCAGTTATAAAGTACGTATTTAAATTTATTGACAATCAAAAAATTTTATTTATGATATTTTCCTCAACTCTCCAAAAAAAAAAATTGAAATTAAACTTTCTAATTCGATGATTATTTCACTATGTATAAGATTTAGAGCTCGTTTGAGGCCCATTTTATTGAAAGAATACATTTTGAAATAGTAAATTAATAGAGAATGTATGATTAAAAAATAAGGAAAAGTTTTGAGTTTATCTGTAATATTATTTTATTGAAAAATGTGCGGTTGAAAAGAGGAGAAAGAAAAATATATTTTGAAAATAATGAAAACCAAACATGCTCTTAGATATCTGAGTTTCAGGATTATCTAGATGCCAAAATCATATTGTTGTAAAGGTTATGCAGATTACTTGCTTTAAACCGGAATATGTTTGAAAAGATAAGATTGGCGTAATAATTGGAAAAAGATTCTTTATTCTTGTCTTGGGTTAGGTAACACCTATCCATGGAAATCCTATTAGATTATTACATTGATTAATTTTCATGTTTAGATTCTTATTTTAAGAAAAGTTATTGTTTATTTACTAGATTTCCTATATTTTATCATAGGAGCTTGTTTGGTAATGTTTAAAATTCAATTAAAATTGAAAATATGGTTGTTATTGGGTTCCACTCGTCTAATAAAAGTCAACAATAACGGTTAATTTTTCAATTTTAATCTGATTTTAATCTCTACCGAACACACCCTAGACGTTTCATACTTGGAATATGCTTATGTACTAGGTTTTTTACGGTTTTATTAGATGTTTCCTAGTTAGAGCAGGTTCATTGAAACCTATATAAAGGGTACTTGCGCATTGTAATACTTAGACTTTGATTATAAATAAGTTCATATTTTCCCCCCAATTTCTTCTGTATTCTCTCCTAAAACCTATATAAATGGGACTTATACATTGTAGTACTTGGACTTTGAATATAATAAGTTTATATTTTTCCCCAATTTCTTCTATATTCTCTTATATTTCTTCTCTATCTCTTCCCCTCTTTTTTTTTTAGTAAACATGCTCCGAATTTTATTAATAAAACCTCACTTATGGGGGAGGAATACCGTAATAATAGACTCGAACAACGACACTGTACTAGAACAAATAGTTAAACATGCTAACCAAACTAACTCCTATTTGAAAATACACCACTACCCAAACATCAATCTTCATCTCACTTCCTCCAATAAGCCACCCCCATCATATCCAGACGAAGTAATCCTCAAGCAAGCCTGGCAAATCTGTCCAAGTTTTAAAACGTTTCGAAAAGCCTTTAGCTCCCAATCCAGCTAAACAGTCCACGACTTGGTTCCCCTCTCTCTACCGATGTGCCACTTGATAATCAAAATGTTGTAATAAATTCAAAAGGTTCTCCCAAAAGTCCCATAGATACCACAGAGAGCACTTCAAGGATGAAGTCCATGAAACTGCCAACGATGAGTCACATTCGATGTCAATATGATTAATACCCAACTCACTACATAGTTTTAAACCTTTGATGAGTGCTCTCAGTTCGGCTTCATTGTTGGTCCATTCACCGAGATAAATACTAAAAGCTGAAACCAATTCACCTTTCTCATTCCTAATCACTCCTCCCCCACCGATTTGTTGAGGATTTCCAATACTACTGCCATCCACATTGAGTTTTAGTCGATTATGATTTGGTTTTTTCCATGAAACCACCTGAATCTGCTTTGTCCTGACTGGTGCTTGAGGTACCTCCAGCATTCAAAGTACATAATCATCTTGACTAGTTAGCACTTTGGCTTTTGATAGATTAAGAGAAGCCTGTTGTATCCAGAATTTAATAGATAAAAAAACGTCCTCAACAGATTCATTCTTGCCTTCCATTTTCGCTTTACATCTTCTTGTTCATAGCCTCCAAGTAATTAAACATGGGAGCAAACCAAGTAGACATCCCACATTTGCTGATCTTCTTGCTCGTGCACACCAAAGATTTATTCTTTCAATCCAATTTTGTCCTGCCCTCCAGCGCATACCCACCAAAGCTCTAGCTTTTCTCCACACCTTGTCTACAAAGTCTCCAGAGCTTAGAACATGGCATTTTCCTCATGACCTATAGGGCAGCAGTCAAATTTTGATGCAAGACTAATGCATACTGACTTAATGCTTTCATCAACACTTAAACTCCCATTAAGAGCTTTCCATATGAGCACAAAAACACGTTTAGGTAGTGTGTTGTTCCATATCCAGGTCGCCCATTCAACTTGATCAATTCGCACCCTCACCACTTCCCAAGCTGATTTAGCAGTAAATAAGCCATGTTTATGTAGTTTCCAAATCAGCAAATCCGTACCCCTCCTTCTAGTGCTAACCTGAGATACAATTTCATTAGCTAAAGTGTCACCAACGAGGTCTTTCAGCCGAACCATATCCCATCTAAACAAATTTCATTAATTTTCAATGATGGTTCAACAACCTGCGTAACTTGTGTACGTAGAGGGCCCTCATCGATCCATTTATCAAACCAGAATGAGCAAGAACCATCCCTCATCTTCCATTTACTGTGTTCAATAACCTCAGGCATGCATTCCCTCACTGACTTCCAGAAATGAGTGCCATTATTGCTTAAATTAGCTATACCTAGAATCCCATGTTTGGAGTATTTTGCTTGTCCATAGTGAGTCTGAAGATAATAAACGCCAAGCAAACTTCATGTGTAAGGCCTGTTGAACATCTTCAAATTTACATACCCCAATCCCCCCTCCATCAAAGGTCGACACAATTTATCCCACGAACACCATTTTTTTCTGCTCCTTCCATTAATTTCACCCCAAAAAAAGGATGAAAGAATGGAATTTAACTTCCCAAACACAGATTTAGGGATATTCAGCACCTATAGTAAGTGTATAGCCATACTAGAAAGGACGTGACGAAGAAGCACTAACATGTCCCTTGAAATAGTAGAAACATGTTCCACCCAGCAATTTTTTTCTGAATTTTTCCAATCAGAAACTCTAAATGTCGATCACTTAGCCTTCTTTGAACAACCGGCACCCCCAAGTACAACATAGGAAATTGGCCCTCTTTGAAACTTGTCTCCCAGATGATGTTTCGTTTTTGTTCCAAAGAGCGAGTTTTAGAAAAAAAAAATGGCTAACTTTTCTTTGTTGATGAGCTGCCAAGACCAATCTTCATACGTATTTAACACTTCCATTAAAACTTTTATTGACTTTTTACTCCCATTAGCAAATATAACAAGGTCATCTGCATACATAAGGTGAGAAACCAAAGGAGCACCCCGAGGAAGGGAGAATCCTCCAATTCGTTCAGTATCAAAGTTTTCTTTTAACAATCTAGTCAATACCTGTTGCATAATAATGAAAAGATAATGAGAGAGTGGGTCACCTTGCCTTAGGCCACGAATAGGCTTGAAAAAGCCTTGAGTGGTACCATTCATCATCATAGAAAACCAAGGCTGTATAATGCACTGATCGATCAACTGACAAAATTTTTCCGGAAGCCAAAGCTTCTTAGAACATGCCTCAAGAATCGCCAATCCACCCTATCGTAAGCCTTAGCCATATCCACCTTAGGTATCACATTTTTCCCTAGCGCCTTTTTGTTCATAGAATGTACTAACTCTTGTGTAAGAGCGATATTTTCAAAAATGCTTCTCCCAGCAATGAAAGCTCTTTGTTCAGTTAAAATGATTTTTGGAAATAATACAGTCATTCGCGATACTAAGATTTTTGAAAAAATATTATAGACTACAGAGAACAAACTTATAGGTCTGAATTTGTTAAAACCGTTTGGTTTCTCCACCTTGGGGATGAGGACAATATAGGAAGCTGTGTAAAATCGAGTAAGCTCTCCTCTTTCAAAAAAATCTTATGCAGCTTCAATCACTTCCTTTTTAACTATATTAGTTTGTCAAGACTTGTTGAGTTTTCCTTTACTTTTTATCTCTGATGATACAAGTGGACATGATGGATCTTCAACTTCCATGTATTCCTATCTTGAGCATGGTTGCCTTGTTTCCTACGAATCAAAATCGGTATCTTGGAGAATGTTGGCAAGGGGTTTCTTCAACTAGAAAATACAAGGCCCATTCTGCTGGGAGAATTGGTCCTGGAGGTCACTCCAAATCTTGTGCACATAATCGATGAAAGCAACACTCAATTTGATGGAGGGGCTGATTGAGTTCTGAATCCATGACACCACCATGTCATTGCAGCGGTCCCAGAGGTCCGTAAGGGGATCTTCAAGGTCTTTAGGTCGTGAAAGGTCATTGGTGATAAACCTTAGCTTTTTTTTGGCACGAAGGGCATGACGCATAGCCTTCGACCAAGTTGGGTAGTTATCAACGGTAAGTACATCAGTGACAAGAATAGCGATGGGGTTATCGCCATTGTCAAGCCAATAAGGGTTACTGGGGTCGCTAAAATTGGAATAGCGGTTGGGGGTATTGGCAGACGAGGTGTTTGAATGGGGTTCATGTGAACAGATGAGGAAACGGAGTGGGAGGAAGAATCAGAGGAGCTATCGTTGTGGTCTTCTATTGAAATTCTCTATCAGGCTCTAATATAACAATATAACATATTTTATTAATTAAGTTAAATTCTTCTAATACATTTTTTTATGTGGATTGATTTTTTATTTATCATCTTATTCGCATATAAAAAATTAATTATTTAAAGAGTATTTGGTGAGGATTAAAACTAAATTTTTAGTAGATTGTGATATAAATTTTTGAAATGCATGGTTGAAAAGTTGTGAGACCCGTAAAAGATATGATTAATATTGATTGTTTGACTTTAACTTGGATTAAAATCGTATTTTAGTCCGGATCAAACGTGGGCTTAAATTTTATTATAATACCTACAATTGTATTTTTAACTTGAATGATCTCATCTGAATCAAAAGTATTTAAAAATATTTCTTAATAAATTTCCATATTGATTTTCTCTTGTATCATAACCACATACGTACAGACATCTTGTAGAACATTCAATGGAAGATTCTCGTGCAATTTCCCATCGATGAGATTTTCCATGTAAAGGGCCTACATCTTTCGTCTCCTACTTTCGATTGGAATTTCCATTATAGCATTTTTTGTGTTGTTGAGTAGATGATAACTGAATTTAAAGAGCGTTAGAGAAACTAAAATACTCTACTTTTTTTACATGTATCAATAAAACATAACATGTTAAAAATTTCGCAGCTCTAAAGCAAGAGCTTTGAACCAACCTCGATTTTGTACGTTTTAGAATTTCTTAATAAGAATTTTTGAAGTGTTTGTAGCAATTACAAGAGCAACAAAGAAGTACTTATTTGCACCTTAAAAATAAGTACATATGTTTGACACACATTCTTTCAAAACTCATTTTCAACTACACATTTTTCAATAAAATAATATTCTATCATATCAATAACTTTTCCTTACTTTTTAACCATATATTTCTCATCATATCACTCTTTAAAATACATTATTTCCTAAATAATATCCATCAAACACCCTCCTGAATGCAGAAATACGTAGAAAGCTATCTCAAATATGACCGAACTGCCCGAGCTGATGCCTAGTACAAAAAATGGTTGCTCGGGCTACGTGCAAGGAGAGAGCCACACTAGACACAACCCACCTCTCCAGACGGGGTAATCTATCCTACGACGTGTATCAATAGGCAATAACAATGAATCAAGAATGTAGATTCCCTCTTTCAACTACGTTGTCGAATGCAAAATTACACACAACCAGAAGAAGAACAAAAATGTTAGATGAGTTTCTTCTTTTCAAATGCCGTAGCCGCATACAAAAATTGACAGAAAACTCAACCCAAGCCATTTTAAACAAGAAAGAAAAAGATTTTAGCTCTGCTTGAGGTACAGAGGGGGGGTTCACAGACCCCCCACAGATACCTCACAATAGGGGGGTGGAATTTTTTTGCCATTTTTTATCATAATGTGGGACCCACTCATGTGAGTATTGGTAAACAATATGTGAACCATTTGTCTGTACATTAAGAATTATTCAAAAGATTTCACTTAAAAGTGAGACAGTCATCATCATAAGTAATTTTTCAAAGTGTTTGCTTTCGGAGAAATTTGGATTAATTTCGAGTGCAAACGGACTATTGAACTAAACACGGGCGAATACATGATGTACGACCTATTCTACCAAATTTCATCGTTTAGGCCTCCAAAAACATGTTTTTTTTATTATTTTCTTGGTAATTTTATTTTACTAAATAAATTAGAAATTCAGTTTCGTTTGTTGTGGATTGATCCTGAAGATCAGACTTTTAGTTTTCGTCATTATTTAAATTTAAGTCATTGATTTAAATAAGAGTTGTAAATCATAATAGCACTTAGTTGTTATCATTGTAATAAAAATGAATGAATATATCTCTCTATCTTGACATTCCGAATCTACAAATTTGAGTTTTCACGTAAAATTTTATTCTTTTCTATTGGCTTTCACTACGTTAGAAAGCTTTTATATTACATCCAAGGGAGCAACACAAAGAAATAAATAGAATTTTACAATTTAAAGCAACCCATATTATCAAAATCCATTTATCAAATTCAACAAAAAAATCCCATATTAAATTTAACCGAAATTGAACAGACAATTAGATTGAAGGAAAGAATGACCCTCATTGGGATTAACATTGGATATGAAAATCTAAACTAGGTCGTCTATTATTAGACATTAATACCACATATGCTGGAAGTCTTTCTGTTTAGATTTACTACAATCCTTGGAAATGCTCTAATGCACTCAGACTTGTTAAGATGAATATTAACAAAATTGTATCCTAATACAAATAATTAAAACAAAGTTATCCATACGACATCTCTCCTCGTGAGTGTGTATATTTTATATATGTTTTTAGATGGAAAACCAAGGGATTCTATCAGCTTCACCTATGATATGATAAAAGTGTTAAGATTTTGGGTTTTATCTTAAAATGTCAATATTGTTAAGAAAAACAATGCAAACTCTTATAAGATGGGTTCATGTTTTCATCTTTATTCGATGTGTGATTTTATTCCTTAACATGCCCCCGCATGATGGTGGCTCGTTAGAGTGAACCAATCTTAAAATCCATGTGCACAGTTTTTTTAAGTTTTAATCGGACCAAATTGCTCGTTGGAACTTAACGGGCTCTGATACCATGTTAGACTTGTAATTCCATTTTAAAATGCCAACATTGTTAAGAGAAATAGCTCAAACTCTTATATATTGGTTTATATTTTCATCTTTATTCGATGTGTGAGTTTATCCCTTAACAAAGAGGTCCACATTTAACTCTATAGGATAACATAGCCACATGATGCTACCAAAAACTAGCACATGCTTGATCTCGAATTGGATGCTTGAATTACGCGCAAACAGATCTTTAGTCCCTGAAGCAAAGGAGTCGATGTGTGTCCTCATCGCCCCTCTGATGCTCAAGTCAGAGAGAGAATTGATGGAAAATATTGTATGCTAGAAATTGTGTAAAAAAGTGTACCTAAATAGTGAACATTGGTCCTGTATTTATAGATGTCGGTGATAGAGTCCTGAAAGGATCCAAACACCTAGAACCCTTATCCTCATCATAAAAGGTGTTTGTTTCATATTCAAAGTGTTCTGTTTGTGTTTGACCCAAACTGAGGTAGGTAAGTAGTTTGGGTAAGGGTGAAAGTCATGGAGAGTCATAATCAAAATAGGATTAGTGTTTCTAGAAGGTACGAGATAAGGTCAATGAGACGGCACAAAAGCTCATGTAGCCCGACCTCAACAAGTACCCTGACCTAGACATAGAATTCGACCTTGGAACGAGCACAATTAAGGTAGTTCATCATAAAAGGTGTTTGTTTCAAATTCAAAGTGTTCTGTTTGTGTTTGACCCAAACTGAGGTAGGTAAGTAGTTTGGGTAAAGGTGAAAGTCATGGAGAGTCATAATCAAAATAGGATTAGTGTTTCTAGAAGGTACGAGATAAGGTTAATGAGACGGCACAAAAGCTCATGTAGCCCGACCTCAACAAGTACCCCTGACCTAGACATAGAATTCGACCTTGGAACTAGCATAATTAAGGTAGGTTGAGTTCAAGACAAGTAGCTCGAGCTCGGGGATATTGATATTTTTCCGTATTTCAAGCCCTCGTGCATCCAGGTCGCAGCTAAAAGTTACGTGCTCGAGCTGCATTTATTTTGTGATGTTAATGTTAGCTCGATGTTTTGTCTTGCATTTCGTTGTGGATTATGTTCGTTCTTTTAAAACAAACCGAGCTCGAGGTCGAGGTCTAACTTTGATATCGATGCTCTAGTTCTTATTCGATTATAAATATGTGCCATGCATTGTTCGAGCGTATTACTTTGCTAGTATTTTGGACAACAAGCTTAAGTTTTTGTTCGATTTGCAATTTGTATGTAGGTCGAGCATTTTACTTGACCAATTTTTTGGTCAACAAGCTCAAGTTCTTGTTCGATGTGTAGCTCAAGCATTTTACTTGACCATTTTTTTGGCCAACAAGCTCGAGTTATTTGTTCAATATATAATCTATACGTAGCTTGAGCATTTTACTTGACCAATTTTTTAGCCAACAAGCTCGAGTTCTTGTTCGACATGAAATCTATAAGTAGTTTGAGCATTTTACTTGACCAATTTTTTGGCCAACAAGCTCGAGTTCTTTGTTCAATATGTAATCTATATGTAGCTCGAGCATTTTTACTTGACCAGTCTTTTGGCCAACAACCTCGAGTTCTTTGTTCAATATGTAATCTATATGTAGTTCGAGCATTTAATTGACCAATTTTTTGGCCAACAAGCTCGAGTTCTTTGTTCAATATGTAATCTATATGTAGCTCAAGCATTTTACTTGACCATTTCTTTAGCCAACAAGCTCGAGTTCTTTGTTCAATATGTAATCTATATGTAGCTTGGGCTTTTTTTACTTGAATCTCAAGGCTTATTCACGGATGGTGAGCACCAACTTAAGCTCAACCTCGTCATAATTTGATATTGGGAAATATTAAGGTTGGGTCATAAGGACCGCGAGTAGTAGAGTACATGTGCACATCCTCATGCTAGGTAGGTTTGTTAGCTACATGCGCTGAGCACATCCTTATGCTAACAAGATGTATTAGTTGCATGCACAGAGCACGACCTTACACTAAGTAGAAGTATTAGTTGCATGTGCGGAGCACAACCTTACGCTAAGTAGAAGTATTAACTGCATGCGTGGAGTACGACCTTACGCTAAGTATAATAGTTGTATGCGCAGAGCACGACCTTACGCTAAGTAGAAGTATTAGCTACATGAACAGAGCATGACCTTACGCTAAGTAGAAGTAAACACTAAATAGAGTTATTCGAGGCAAGTTTTAAATTGTTAAAATATCTGAAAAATAACCAAAGGTATACAGGCCCGAGCTAAAAACTTCCAAACGAATTTAAACCCAATATAATGCAAACTAGAAAAAAGAAAAGAAAAAACTAAGTAACCTAGATACTTGGGGGGTGTAGCCAGCTATTTATCATAAATCTTGAGATTGTCAGCATTCTAAAACCTTGAGAGATATCTTCCTGAGGTGGTTGTCCCGTCGTATTTCTTCACCTGAGGATATTTAAATCTGTCTGGCAGAGGGTATGACAAGACTTTAGGGGTAAAAGGGGTGAATCCCATTGTTGTCTGAGTATTTTGAAGCATATCAGCCGCGATCCCATCCTAAATGAACTTGGCAATTTTATTGGAATCTATAGTAAATGATCTTGAGCCCGAGGTCGCCGAGGTACGCCTGAGGTTCCGACATAACTCGTGCTCGGAACGTAAGGAGAAGCTCGAGCTCGAGCATCTGCCATTAAACCATCATGCGATGCTGGTACTGGATGCGGATTTCTTTGACTCGGCAACTTGCTGGCGAAACTCCTTGAAAGCTCCGATAGTAACGACGGCTAGTTGGGATATTGGTATTTCCAATGATTCTTCTTGGGGTGCTAGAGGGTCTTCACCGGGTGGATGTGGAACAGATGAGCTTGCTGTAGGAAGCCTGAATGTGTATTAACCATGTCTTTTGGTAGCGCTTCCCACAGACGNGGATATTGGTATTTCCAATGATTCTTCTTGGGGTGCTAGAGGGTCTTCACCGGGTGGATGTGGAACAGATGAGCTTGCTGTAGGAAGCCTGAATGTGTATTAACCATGTCTTTTGGTAGCGCTTCCCACAGACGGCGCCAATGATGCTACCAAAAATCTGCACATGCTTGATCTCGAACTAGATGCTTGAGTTACGCACGAACAAATCTTCAATCCCTGAAACAAAGGCATTAAGGTATGTCCTCATCACCCTTCCAATGCTTAAATCAGATAAAGAATTGATGGGAAAGACTGTATGCTGGAAATTGTGTAAAACATCGTACTTGATAGTGAACCGTGGTCCTGTATTTATAGATGTTGATGATAGAGTCCTAAAAGGATCCAAACACAGGTGATCCTTATCCTCATCATAAAAGGTGTTTGTGTCATATTCAAAGTGTTCTGTTTGAGTTTAAACCAAACTGTGGTAGGTAAGTAGTTTGGATAAGGGTGAAAGTCACGGAGAGTCATAATCAAAATAGGATTAGTGTTTCTAAAAGGTACGAGATAAGGTCAATGAGACGGCACAAAAGCTCATGTAGCCCGACCTCAACAAGTACCCGTCCTAGACATAGAACCCGACCTTGGATCTAGCATAATTGGGGTAGGTTGA
>CAIGRO010088269.1:0-12667 GCA_903798355.1 Fraxinus baroniana | reverse complement strand
ATTTTTATTTAATTGGAAATTTTTGGTTTTTTTAAAAAAAATACAAACGTGGCAAGAAACGAGGCGAGGCGGGACGAGGGATTAGCGGGACGGGCCATCACTAATCTCAACTGCCTCGTATAACGTGGCAATGTTAATCACCATTTTATGAATAGAATAATTACTCATTTATTAATGTGTATGTCACCTCAATAGTGTGGAACATCACATGACGTGATTAACATATTAAGTCTTGGGATCATCTTAAAAGGTTTTATTTAAAAAAAAAAAAAAAGTTCAAACCCTTTTTAAATTTGTTTATATTTTCAGTTTTATTCAATGTGAAATCTTATCTCTCGACATAACATTGATCAACATGTGTGATATGACCAAAATTAAGTGACTATGACAACAATTGGGTATTTTCATGAGAAGACTATTCAAGTATTTGGTTGATATAGATTTTTTTTTTAATTTTATTTTTTTTAAAAAATTATTTTCAATTATACATCCTCGCAATAAAATAATTTTATTTTTTTCTTACTTTTAGAAACTTTGCTAGAAAATATCGATATAATCACAATAGTGTAGATCCAAAGGAACAAGTAAATAAATTTTTTTTGTGACTAATAAGGGTACATGGAATTTGGATGAATTTAATGATCTGCCTTTTTCAATTGTTGTTTTTATGTCTTGAGGACTTTTTTCAGGTTTCCTCTGCAGCAATGTCTCAGAATTGTTATGGGAGAAAGATTCGACTCGCCTTTGACTAGGTAACAAACAATTTTTATTGTGATATTTTTTTTTTGGAAATATTAGGAAATTTTATTGAACCATTTTATTCCTAAGAATTTTCAAGAAAGTAATTATAGAAAATGAAAAAAAAAAACATTTTTCAGAAGATTTTCTTCAAAATCCAAGTATTCCCCTATTTTTCTTTTGTTTAGGTCTCTTTCATTATGAAAACAAAATAACAACCCGGTGAAAATATCTTTCCTATTAATCGTAAAATACAAGATGTAAACAATTTGACCTATTATGTCGTCAAATGTCAATCTCAAAGTATAAGATTATAATTCTTATAAAAATTCAACATGGTACTCAATATTAGAGTAGACTTGATATCCATCCACATATCTAACTATCAAGATAGCTATGAAAATTCAACCTTGTCCGACATGACAACGTAATATATTAATCGTGAGTACGTGATAAAAAAAAAAAAATACACGTCATGAATTGTTGTCACAAATAAATCGAAACAGAACCCTAAAAAATCCATGGCTTCCAATTTATTTTGGTCCCAAAATAATTCCCCATTGAATGGGAAATTGGTTGGTTTCCACCTCATGAAGTGCAACCATAGTCTCTAAAACACCAAGGCGTTGCTATATCTATACGATATGCACTTGCCTTCTCAATCCAAGTTGTATCATTTGATGTCATACAACTATCTTCTCTTAAAATCGTCTTCGGAATTTCAATATTTCTTACTAAGATTTTGTTAAAAAGTATTGTAAATCGAGTTTTATCACTCAAAACCATACTTTTGTACTGGAAAAATATGTCTTAATTATTTTTTAACTTCAGTGGTTTTGGGTCAATATTCACAAATACAACATTAGCTCATTGTAAAAAAAAAAAAACATTATAATTAACTTAAATAGATAACACAAAATTATTTTTTTCCTATGCGTAGGACACACATTAACTAGTGGGGTGTCAAACTTGATCACCAGGGTTCCGACTAATAAGATGCACGGATTGCAATCTTAAAGGTATGTCATTTTGTATGAAACAATCATGCTCTAGGGTCGATTGATTGACAGAACGGTTAACAAAATGTCACATGGTTAGAGGCGGCAAAAGGGTCGAGTAGCTTCGTCGGCTCATCAAAACTCAGTCCATGGACGGCTCGGAAATTTGGGATGAGCCCGAACCGAGTGAGGGGCTCGTTCGACAAGCCGAGCTCGCGAGCTACTCGTGGGCCGTGAGCTCGTAAAAATGTGAACTAAAAATTCAAAATAATAATAATAATAAAACTCGAGCTCGCGGGTTCAACTCGGCTCATGCTTGAACAAGCTTGAGCTGAGCTCGTGGGTACATGGGCCGAGCCGGTTCGGCTCATTCATTGCCACCGCTACATATGATATTCTATCACTGAATTATTTAAAACATAATTAATTTTTTTCATCCATTCATATGCTACAACCTATAATTTTATTATTGCGTCAGTCAACATTTTTCTGAAAAAGTGGCATAATCCTTGTAAGAAATACAGAAGTTGCTTATTATTTATTAATAATTGGAGTACATTAGACGACAATTCTGCTTCAAACTGCTTTTAATTTTTTAATATTAAGTCCCTTTAGAAAATCACTTTTTTTTTCCTGGTTTGTGTGCGAGTCGCATTAGGGAAGAAAAATTGGTATAAAATTTATGAAATCTACCACTTCTTTAATAAAAAGTGGCACGTCTTTGACAACATATCAAGGAAATAACAAAATGTCATTAGCGAAACTTTTGGGGAAATCACAAGCACGACGGCATGTCATTAACGTATGGACCCGTTTTTGAGTATATTCTATTGAGAGTTTGAATTGTTTAACAGGGGCTAAGTATTGAGTCAATTGTAAATAAAAATTGTTACTCAGTTTTATGAACCGATCTTCAAATCATCCAAAATGATTTAAGCAAAACCCTAGTATAATATGTGTATGAGAGTTGGAGCAAGAACTTAACATTGTGCCCTAGAAGATGGCCCAAGGGAAAAATGAATAAGCTAATATAGTTAAATGTGGCACAATGCCTAAAGTCCTGGAAAATGGTCGATTGGTTGACCCAAAGTGCATGCATCCATCACCCAATTTAAGTGGTGTCCTAATCAGCTCGAGATGACTTGCGTGCACTCCCTGCGCAATAAAGGGCAGACCATTTTTTTGTAAGTGGCTTACGTTTTGAAACAAAGAAGCCTGGTTTCAGCACTATTGTTGTGCAAAAAGACAAAAAAACTTTTATTATTCATTTAATTTGTTGACTACCCATTGATACTTTACCCTTTATAAATATCTTTTTTATGTTAATACGAAAACGAAATTTCGAAAGTTTGATATATCATCATTCACCACGAAAATCCCATATAACTTTATCATTTCTCCTATTTTTATTACGAGCACTTTGATATAGCACTTTGTTGATTTCCTAACATTAGTTCTAACCTATATTGAGCAAGAAAAGTTCTGTGGGTAACAACGTGGCCGAGGCCCTAAAGGATGGGGCATGGTTGATCAACGATTATTAAATGTGGATAGTAACGTCAAGAAAACACGATTCATGTTGAGGAACTACCTCAAGCACCAAGTAGAGGTCTAGTATTAAAGTCATGGTATCTGTTAAGAAATATAATATTATTTTATTTTATTGTTTATTAAGAGTAGAATAGTCTTTTTAGTTTCTATATATAGTCTCTTTATATTTAGGTTAAATCATCTTTTTGTATTCAATTTTCATCATGCAGAATTAATGAAACTATAGCCTCCATTTTCTCTCTCTTTCTTTGAATTGTTTAACAGTATCGACATTGGGATGGAGGACCCTCAAGGTCAGCTCACTTTTCTTTAGGAGGAAGGATGGAATTCCTATGCACATGGAGCTCGAAGTCGAGTTCGAGGTTGACCAATTTCAATCTTGTCAATCGTATTCAAACAACATCTTAAGAAAATTTGAACTAGAAATTCTTATCAACTTTATTACTTTGTTGATCTACGTTGTCTAAAGACTTTTTAGTTTTTAAAGAAAAAAAAAAAGTAATTATGGATTTAGTATTTAATTTATTATCCTTGTCGCGTGTTTTGAAATTTGTGCTTGACTGATCCTACTATCTTAGAGCATCTCCAAGAGACTCTCTATTTTTAAAGAGTATATTCTATCATTTGAAGAGCATCTATAAATTTAAAGAGTTAAAATTTTGAAGTACTCCAACAAGCTCTTTATATTTAACACTTAATTTTACTACTCCCAACAAATATTTATTATTTTTCTTTATCTTTTATTTTAACTAGCTTTTCTTTATATTATTTTATTGATTTCCTACATTGAAAATTGAAACTTTTTGAATGCATTTAATTATAGAGAGTGGGTTTGGCTCTCCAAATTGTCTCTTGGAGATGCTCTTAGGTGGTTAACTATATTATAGAGTGGGATCACTAAATTATATAGATGATTAAGGTCATGTCCATTTCCGTCAAATTGTTTATATTATTTAGTCAAAGTCGTATCTAATAGATTTTTTTTTTATTTTTTAATAACCTATTAACATACACCTAAGAACCTAAGCTGCCTTTACACCTTCACGAAATCTCTAAACTAATATGCATGAAATTTCAATTGAGTAATTGATCTAATTAATAATCAAACGAATTCCGACAAATGTTTGGGATAGTTTTATTTCTATTTCTATTGTTGGTTGAAGAGTTGGTTGAAATAGTAATTTTGAGTTATTTTTTCCTATAATTCTTCTAATTATAGTTAGGGATCGTTTTTGTTCTGTAATTTTTACGAACTCGATTCTAATATTTTTTTATTTTTTATTTTTATTTTGTTGAGATGTTCTGCAGTAAAACTTTAGAGTCTTGTTATCGTTGAACAAGTGATTCCGCTGTTGAATCGTATGAGTGATTGTCCAATGAGATCACATCAATTATACGTGAACAATTTTATTATTATAGTAGAAACAATATGCATATTTAGCCCCGTTTGATAGATATGATAAAGTGAAACTGAGAAAAAATGATGTGTTGAATTATAATTTTTTTGAGAATGTGTGGTTAAAAAATATTTTTTTAAAAAAAAAATAAATTTACATACAAAATATTTTATAGCGTGAATGTATAGTTGAAAATAAGTGAAAAATAAATAATTTTGAAATAAAAAGGGTAAGGGCTCAAATTATAGATCACGAAATTCGTGATTAAAAATAAGTTTGAAGGGGAAAAAAGTCACTATCCAAATATAAATGATCAAAGTACACTTGACAAACGATTCATTTTGCGACGACACAATTATTGACATAATGCCACATTGTCTATTTCATTATTGACATTCAACTTTATATACAATCAAACATTATATCACTCATTGGACATATAATAATCATGGACGAAAGCTCCCTTGGAATCAGGAGTATAAGGGGTGCTTGAACCCTAGTCAACTTGGACATAATTCGGGATTTACCTCCGCCGTTACTGAGAGGTCGGTGGCTAGTAGTCCAGAAAATTACTCTGACTAAATTGGGATACTTGGGTACAAAAAAAAAAAAAATAAAAAAAATTATATAACTCTATTTGTCAAATACTTCGGGTCAATGTACCATAACCTTCACAAAACATGTTCATAGTGGTCAAATAGCCGAAATAACAGGCTACCAACCTAGAAGTACTCGCAAAATTAATTTTTTCTCATCTTGGAAATAGCACGGACGCACGTGACAATTGGCAGTTATGTATGAACAACAGACTTTTTGAAAAAAAAAAAAATTATAGTTTGACGTAGTAATGGAGGAAGCATGTGAGCTCAAACACGTGTGTCCCATAATGTTCTTTTCCTTCACCTTTTTAACGACTCTTCGTATTTCGTAAGAGTCGTTTTTTAAAAGGTTGAATCCCAACCTTGGGGGTCCCACCTGTCCAGTCCTGAATTTTGGTGAATGAGGTAAATCACAGATTATGCCTTCAAAGAAAAAATTCAATATTACTAAGCTACCCGAAAGGAGATAATTGAATGATTCGAGCATTATAATTCTTATGTTGCTTAGGCTCGATAAGTTCTTGTTCAAAGATTTAAGAAACTAGTAGACTTCAATGCAACGCTCTTCCATTTTCTTTAAGAAGAATAGAAAATATTTGATTGAACAAGCATTATAAAAATCTTTTAACGAACACTCTAGTCATAATACGAGCTACATCTTTTATATTGTGAACAATAAATGTTCGACCCAAAAGCTTCTCTTTCAAAAATAATAATCTAATTTCTCTAAGATAACTCAACTCAATTATAGTCAATATAACTGTTTTAATGTTGAGAGCCATTTCACTTTTCTACTTTCTACACTAGAACAAGTACATAAGGGTCCGTTCGATTCACCATTTTCTTTAAATGGAAAATGGAAAAGGAATTCCAACTTCTACTTTTTGCATGTTTGATATCATTTTTTTTCTAAGCAATTTGCTTTCTTGGTTTTGGCTCTCACGTGCCACTTTCCTTGATTTATGGGAAAATCAATTCCCTTTTCCAATTTATTTATTTATATTTATTTTTTTGACAATTGGAAAAAATTCTATCAATAATAGTAATTTTTTTTTTTACTTTAATAGACAATTTCCATGCAAAACAAAGCCAAACGAATGGTATTCGGTATGATAATTTTTTTAATTTTTTTTTCAATCGGAACAAATTCTAGATCCAATGGTAGAAAAAATTATCACTTTCATAGACAATTTTCATAAAAAACAAGTCAAACGGACACCTAACTTTCAACATTTTCGAAATTGAAAATTATATCCATCAAACACAATTAATTATATTTTCTTTCCTCGTTTACAATCAAACAGACCCTAATATCAATTTCTCCGACCAAATTCAAAAGTTCGTAGGATAGGATAGTGTAGGGGGTAGGGAGGGATGGGGATAGGTATAGAGTACCCTAGTGAACAATATATAACACCCAAAAGGCAATCCCCCATGTGGTCCTTGACTAGGACTAGGCAAAGGGCAGAAGGGATTGCCTCAACACCTTAACACGTTTCGAGACGAAACCCTCTCCACGTATTTATGTTCCCTTACTCTATCCCATTTTAAACTTTTAGTCCCCACCTTCTAACATTTTTAAATCCAATATTAGAAAATCTTGCATAGTTTTACAATATTAGTATATTCAAATCTATACAATAGAACGATTTTTCTAGTTATAGTGAATTGATAGACGGATTAATCTACTTCTCCCGCCCCCTCCAATAGGGGGGCGCCAAGTGTTACTTTTCCCGGTCACTGAGCCGGGAGAAGAAGCACGGCCCTTGATAGACATACACCGAAGAATTGATAGTGACATAATCAATGGTGCATTGGTCATATTATTCCGATCGGACCAGATCAGGCACCAAATTTCCGGTTAGATCTGCAAGTCCGAGTTTAGTTACTTTGCTTGTAAATACGTACCTTTCTTATGCTGTTGGGATATCTAAGTTGATTATCTTACAAGAATATATAAAGTAGTAAAAACAATCAAATCATACCATGTTGATGCAAATGTACATATTCTGAATCAAATGTCAATTGACCATTCATGCAGTAGAATTTACAGGGTTGGAATTTTTTTTCAGAAGTCAGCCTTTGGGGTCAAGTTAAATACTTTAATCTGATGATATACAAAATCAGGATAGGGTTGGTTATACGGAAATCCACTTTTGCATATACATACAGAAATTGTAAATGGTCCATACCATCTACAGAAATCCACAGGACCACTGGCCTTGATTCGTTCGAGATACTCGACCCTCGAGCCAAGTTGGGTGTTTATGGTTGCCGCTGGATGGACGGATTTACTTTATCAACATTAGGTCGAATATAATGTTGATGATAGTGCGTTCAAATACGTGTAAAGTTTTTTGTAAATTAGGGCTCTACTCTAAACCTTTCACATGATGTGTTAGGATTTGTCAACCTTTAAAAGTGAGATAAATGCTAAATGATATGATAATTTTGCACTATAGTTGTGGGTCATGTGAAAGTCGAGCGCGATTTTAACGTTTTCATAGATAGTATTGGTCACTTTGGCACCTAGATTCATCGGTTTGAATAAGTTGGGATCGAAAATTTCATTTTCAAATGTTAATTTACGCTTCAGTTTGTCTTAAATAAATAAAGTATGATCGCTTTAACACAAAAACTCCCAAGCGAAACTTGTGAACACATTTCTTACCAAAAGCCCCGAGTCCATTTATCTCGAATCTGGTAATTATGTAAAAACTAACTCGATTTTGCATCACTGTACAATGAAAAAAATAACATCACAACTTCATTGAATGATATGACAGTAATTTTGTTATCACATTATTGATAATAAACACCACCGGACTCATGGCTTAACCAACCATGTTTGTCAAGACAGCTGTCTTATCAATTACTATTAACTAAGGTCACTTACCTGCACCTATGATTCTCTGATTCTAGAATTAGATTCTGATTCCTCATTTTTATTTTTATTTTGCTAGGTCATATGTTCTTCATTCCCGGGGCAATGCCAGATCCGAATCAAATCATTTTAGTTTTTACTCCAAAAAATGCTAGATTAAAGAGTTAGAATTTGTTCTTTTTATCATTTTCAAACTGTTTTGTATTTTTTATTTTTCAAAATAGTGAAAACGCATTTTTAAAAACAAGATAAAAATTTATAAAGAAAATTCAAAACGATAAATTTGTCGTTTTGGGTGTTTTCAGTTATAATCAAGTTAAAATTTTCGAAACGCGCTTTAGGTTTTTTTAAAACAATTTTTCAAAATACCAAAAAGAAAATATTTTCAACAGTCTCAAAATAGACACACAAAACTGAAACACAAAAAGAATATCCCTTTAATGTTAAAGAAATGCTTATTCAATTGAAGCCTGAAGTATAATAATTTCTTATTAATTTGCTTACGAACTGTTAATAGTAAAGAAAATATAAATATTAACTAATTATTAATAACAAATTTGGAATGCAAGATGGAAGAAAATATACCGTTATCAGCCTAACATAATAATATATTATTCTATTCAAGAAATCTAAAATATATTATTAGCGATGTTGTCAATACTGAACCAAACATGTCAATTTAACCAGCAAAATCAGAAATCAATTTGGTTACATATGTGAAATCACGTTAAAAAGTCAAGAAGCAATCAATTTCATAGCAAGAATCGACTGGTGTCGGGGAGGGGAAAGTGGTTTAGAGACCACTCACATGTTTTCGTCGAAGTTACAAAACTCCAGATCGATTAGAATTCGTAACTATCGTCTATCGATATATAGTATACATCACGTAGTTATCCTCATGGTTTGGTCCATATATAATGGGATGCAATGGGACGCATTGGTACCACATTGAGGACAACCTAAGAGACAATTGTAGTTATTGCGAGTTGGCAACTACAAATTACCAAACAAACTTTTGAAACTAAATTTGTGCAATCAAATCCTGCAACCTTTGATAATTTTTAGTCACGTGTATAGGCTTCAATTTCACCTAATCCTTTCCTCTAAATTGTTCTTTTGATACAAGCAAATCATGTATTATAAATTAGTTTGGTGTTCTAAACTAAGAGCTTATTTGAGTCGGATTAAAATCTGATTTTAATTTAAGTCAAAGTCAAACAATCAATAACAAACACATCTTTCGTGAGTCCCACATCTTTTCAAAAACTTCTATCATAATCCACTAAAAATCTGATTTTAATTCACACCAAACACCTTCTAAATGTCAAAAACCCAGGGGAAAATATCGAGCAAAGATGATCTACCTAGAGTAAATCGTAGTTTAGTTGAGGACTACACGTTAATCTTGAGTAGTACGACTAGTTTGAAAACTAATGATGGTGATTGGTGAATAATCAAAAGGCATGGGTAGCTAAGGCAAAGCGGGCATTAAGATGAGAACTAGTGTTTGGCATCGGTGATGGATCACTTTAGAGTAAATTATAGTGGGTTATAACGTCATGAGCATGATTAGAAGTTGTGGGATCAGTCATTGTACAAATTATTTAGAGGGAGTCAATTTTTCGAGGTTGATAAAGCAATCAACGTTATTCATCCTACACCATTCCACTTTTACCTAATAAATGCAACCCTTCTTACGATATATATAAATTTAATTTCCATCTAACATCGATAAAACAGTCGATATTATCATTCCTTTATCGTTTAATTCTACCTTAAATAAATGCAACCCTTCGTACACTATACATAAATCTTGCCCATCATTTAAGAGGTAGGTATGATTGTACCTACTAGGCAAGTTTAGTGAGTAACTAAGATTATGATGTCTTACTATATTGCTTGAAATGTCATGTTTAAAGTTAATTATGTGTAATTAAGATAAGAATAGATAGTAGACTGATTCACGTCTTACTTAATTGACTCTTAGATTCTGAAAACACGTGTTTAAATTGCTAACATGAGTATTTAAATTACATTAAGTAGGTTTTTGTAACATTTAAAAATTATAAATTAAGAAAAATAAATAGAATCAGTCTACAGTTACAGGAAATTATTACAGAATTGGTACAGAAATTTTGATAATTTACTGTAATTATGAAATATTTGATCTCTTTTGTTTTAATTGAAACCAATCAATAGCGGGAATTTCCTTAATTTCAGGGATGAAAACGTATGAATCACACTTACTTGAAAAAAAAATTAAAAAAAATAAATCAATATATTCATTAGTCTTCTAGCTCTCTCTCATTCACACCATATAATCTATCTAACCATGGAGTTGCAATCTATTTATGGTGGATAATTTTAGAGGACATGTGGCGGTTTGCCTTCAATTTCTTAGATTTTTATTTTCATCTTTGAGTCATCAATTTGTCAATGATTTTATCTTCGCTTCGAATTTGACTTTGTAGAATTGGAGAAATTTCACTTGTACGAACCAGCAACACTACTATTACCAACATGATGTGTAATTTGCCTTGCGAACAATATATGAAGTTGGGCTTTGAGCCTATTTGGTAAAACTAAAAAGTTGATTAAAATTGAAAATATGGCCATTATTGGGTTCCACTCGTCTAATAAAAGTCAACAATAATGGCTAGTTTTTCAATTTTAATTCGATTTTAATCTCTACCAAACACACTCTTTGTTACATGGATTTAGTACTTTATTGGTTTGTTACTGTAGGTCGTTAAGGAGGTTAATTTATGTGGTGGTCCAAATCATCCATTGGGCTCTCAATCCAATCCATGTATATTGGGTGTTCCTTGGTCAAAACTTGTGTATGCAAATCATGCTCATCCTTTATCCGTCTGACTTTTCAGTCTTCCTTTGCGTCTCAATTCAACTCTCTTCATCTTTTCTATAGGAGCCATGGCCCATGAGCCAAGAATAAGACCAAGTCTTACCACGTGTGATGAAAGTAGCACTCATGCAAACAATTATGCTAACTCTATCGAAGTTGGCATAGTCTTTCGATTCTCCAAAACTACCACCCTAACTAATCAGTTTATCTATTCAGTTTATTTGGTGTCTACATGCTCCACGATTTGCGGAACGAATACATTTGCATTTCCTCCCATAAATAGGAGGGCAATCTGACTATTCAGGGGAGAACAATTGATTATCGAGTCTACAAAGCTTCCTCAATATTCATCCAACTAAAATATCTAATTGTTATTACTATCACTTCATCTTCCACTCACAATCATATCATCCAATACCACTATTTCATCATTTCGATCATAAATATCATCGGGGCCCACCATTCGAATCAATTGTAAATTCGGGCATCTACAATTTACGAGAAATATACACCTTGTAATAGCAGCGTACGTAATTTTATTGTGTTGTAGGGGAGGACTAGTATTAAAGTTCAGTCCGGATGAACGTTGATCAGTCAACGTCGACAATCAACAATCGTAAGAGTGAGATCGTTTATTAATATTTAAAACTTAATATATATTATTATATTAACAATAATATCAAATTCAGCAGGTGCACTAATAGTAAGGATTCCAATGATATTTAAGGATAGTCACGGGTTTGACTCACCCCTCCTTATTTCCATTAATTTTGGTGAAAATTGGAGAACTAAAAATATATGAATTGCAAGATGGGGAATTGCAAGCTCTAACCAACTCAAATGAATGAGGCATTTGAAAATGAAATGAAATAATAGTTATATAAGCTAAATAATTTATTTATTATTAATAAAAAAGTTCCTAGCGGATCAAGTACGGGCGACCGTGGGAGCTTGTCGAATGCTGGGTCCACCCCTTGATAGGGTTACTGGTGGAGGTGATGGATGATGATGATGATGCTATCGTAACAGTTTTAAGTTACAATCTAAAAAATAAAAATTCTCATTGTAACAATAATAAATGTAAATTATAATTTTATAGAAACTACATACGCTATTACATGATTTAAATGCAACTTAACGTATATTGTAAGTTATTAAACTTAGGTTTTGTAAAAAAATATTACAAAAAAGTAAGATAAAGAAAATCACTTAAGACATGAAAAAAATTACATTCACTGTAACAAAAAATAGCATGTTCGAAGTTACACATGGTCTTTGAATTTATTTATTTAATTTTTTATCTGATTTTTGTAGTTATGCAATTAACCCTTTATTTATCTTCGTCACTTGTGTATCAAATAGTCCATGGGGTCCAATATTGTCTCGAGTACAATGCACGGGCTAGGAATTTAAAAGCCCGTAATAGGAAAGTCATCGTGTATGTGGACTACGAATAAAATAAGCTTATGGGCTGGGCCATTTAGTTGGACTGACCAAACTTCAAAAGAATCTCCACCATTGGAATAAGGAAAAAGTTCAAAAGTCAGGGGTTAAAAAGACACAATTCAATTTTCAGGTATAAAGTTTCAAAATTCAAAACTCAAGTTTTAGGTAATTAATTAAATTTATTAAGGTCA
>CAIGRO010088235.1:0-14989 GCA_903798355.1 Fraxinus baroniana | reverse complement strand
AAATTTATTTTCAACCACATATTTCATAGAAACTACGATGTTTATCAACTTTAACTACACATTTCAAAAATTATATCAAAATTAATTTTATTTTTTTAAAAATGTGATTTAATCTAAATCAAACATGAACTTAATTTATATAATAATAATGAATTAATCATAAACAAGCCACTCAACTATAGCCAAGCCGAAGTCAAGGTCAGCCGGCATTGCTTCATTATACGCCTCATTATTTCATCATGCACTATAGAATGCTTGTATATATAGAGACTGCGGCTTAATAGTAAAGAGAAAGGAATGAATTGTATGATACCAAAAGCATCTGGGTCTTTGTATTTCTGTTTGAGTAGCCGGGACTTTGCCGGAAAGTAGAATATTCTGGCGGATTTCGGCGTTTCTTAATATACTCATCACTCATCAGTCTTGTTCGATAATAGAAGCAAAACCAGGTATTTCTTTCTTTGTAATAATTCTTATATTTGATGAAGTTTTTTGGTTTATGTGATAGATAAATATATTGGTTCTGAGTTATGATATCTGGTTCTATGTTTATTGTTAGTACTATCTTCATTTATTTTCTGATAAAATGTAAAAATTAAACAAAAAGTTAGCATATTTCTTGAACCAGCTATGTTTTATGGATTGATGTGTCGGCATGCGAAACCGCAACATGTCTATAAGATGAACGAAGCCTAAATACGAAGAAGTGGAGATGGTGCTGCACGAGAAGCCTATATTTTGCATAGACCTATAGGAGCTCTCGTTCAATAAGCCGTTCTTGAATTTATTTAGAATAAAGCTTAGTTTGGGTTGTAGTGAATAGATTGAAATTACAATAATTTAGATACTTTTCCAAAGAAATTATTGATTGCAGATTCTTTTTTTTATTATTATTATTATTTTTAATATGATTTATGGCATACAGATTGCAGGATTAATTATATTGTTGAACAGATGGTGCAGCTATCTAGTCTTTTGACGTCTTTGTCAAAGAATGTTTCAATTAGTAGTAGGAAGAGGAGAACAGACGTTGGAAAACAAGCCGCGGATGAATTGGTGAAGGAAGCAAAGAGGAAAGAACTGGTGCGAACTTCTACTGGTGTTGTTAATGCCGACAAATATAATAATTTTACTTCAGTTTACTCGAAAAGAGGGAAGAAAGGAATTAATCAGGATCGCTTCATTGTGTGGGAGGTATGAAAATCACATTGCAGACAGATACTATTCACCAAAATTACACAAATAAGTTTTAACTGTTGCTTGATTTATGTGATTCTTGATCTTAGGAGTTTGGCTTCCAAGAGGATATGACCTTTTGTGGAGTTTTTGATGGGCATGGTCCATGGGGACATCTTGTGGCAAAAACGGTGAGGGAATCGATGCCATCATCTTTACTACGAAATTGGCAAGAAGCTGTTGCTCTAAATGTACTCAATTCGGGTGATAACTTGGGATCGGACACAAGCCATTGCCTTTTTGATATATGGAACCAATCTTACTTCAAGACTTGTTCTTCTGTTGATCAAGAACTTCAGCGCTGCACGGGAATCGACTCCTTTTACAGTGGTACAACAGCTTTGACTGTTGTCAGACAGGTAATGGAATCCCATTGCATTAGATTTTGTTGTAGTGTGTTGAGAATCTGAGATGCCACGGCAACTGTCTATGTCGTCATTCTCTTAATCCATCTCCAATCCTATGTTAAACATCAGCTGATTGATGCTTTTCAGGGTAATCTCATGATAGTTGCTAATGTTGGAGATTCTCGCGCTGTGCTCGCAACCACTTCTGATGATGGTCGCTTGGTACCCGTCCAGCTTACAGTTGACCTCAAACCCAATTTACCACGTTAGATCTTTTTCTTGCTCTTCACTACTTTCATGCATCTATACGCAGTATTGCTCGAAGACTTACATGAGTTTGGTTCGTCTCATCATGTTCACAGACGAGAGCGAACGAATAACACAATCAAGAGGGAGGATATTTTCTTGCCCGGATGAACCTGGAGTGTGCAGAGTCTGGATGCCAAATGAACAGGAGCCAAATGGTCCAGGATTAGCAATGTCAAGAGCCTTTGGTGACTACTACATAAAAGATTTTGGTCTTATTTCCGAGCCTGAAATAACAAAGAGAAACATAACTAGCAAAGATCAATTTGCTATTTTGGCAACCGATGGGGTATGTATAATCCTGTTAGCCACAATACTACTACTTTTTAGGACTGATGTGGTATTGAATCTGACGGCCCTTTTGTTTTCTTAGGTGTGGGATGTTATATCTAATCAAGAAGCTGTAGACATGGTTGCTTCGAAGCCAGACAGGGAAGAAGCGGCTAAGAGGCTAGTCGAATGTGCAGTTAGTGCATGGAAACGCAAAGGACGGGCTGCTGCAATGGACGACATTTCTGCTATTTGTCTCTTCTTTCATGAGTTCGATCACCCTCAGTCCACCTCGCATATATACAACCAAATGCACAAATCCTCTTCATGACCATTTGACTCTAATCCAAAATGTATGAAAAATGCAGTGATCTTTATATATCAAACAAGGAATATATATCTTGTATATTTAAAATGACAAGTTCAGCTTGAAAGGCTGGTAACAACATACAGAAGTGATACTCCCAAAACTTTTAAAACTTAAACACGAGACAAACTTGAGTGCCATTTTCTGTTATCTTACTAATGTTACAAGGCGTTATCCGAAATTATGAATGTCTTGCTTCCCATACAAGCAATCTCGGGTACAAAACTTTTATCTTCCCAAAACACATTCAACCTAAAGAATTCTGGGGACTGAGCAGAAACCACCAAATGATTTTCATTGGACGAGTCATCCATGTGTATGGGCCTTTATATTGTATTCACGCTCTTCCAGAAAACATTTCCTGTTCGTCCTCCATAGTGATTTATTCGTTTTTTATTGACTCATCTGCTACTGGTAATCTGAGAAGACCACTGTCTATGAAGGGCTGCAACTCTTCGTTTGCCAGCTCTTTTATCTTGGAATCCGAGGTTTCCAAGAATGCGCTAACGACCTTGGAACTACAAACAAAGACATCACATTTTCAGGAATTTTCTCTCCTTCCAATCTCTGACAATTTTACATGCAAAATGTTCGATTAAGTAGTCTCACCTATGTCCTTTGACCCAGGTTGCACATTTCCCTTTTAGAGCTTTTTCCCACAGGGTCAAAGCAAAAGCAGGACAGTCAAGAACAAGTTTTCTAATAGTCCTGCTCGAATGGAACTGTTCGAGAATATGTTCCTCTTCTGCATCATCCTGCTTAGGCTGCATAGCGAGTGAAACTATAGCTTCACGCAGAGTGGCTAACTTTTCATCCAAAGTTGGATGGAGTATACCATCAGCTCCTCCAGTAGCAACCTACATGTAATTACGAGATTGATCCAAGTCAATGATCCATAGGCTTCCAAAATAATTGAAGCCAAATAATACATTGGACACTGAAGGAAGATTAGATTACATAACAAAATGAAGCAGATTCTAATCCAATAATCAGATCTTAGAAGCATAAATGAATTACAGAGATGCAATTTTATCATAGATGCCTTGCATAGAAAGCTTCATGTACTTGAACTGCTTTTCATTTTTTCCCTATTTTGTTGCACTTTTTCTTCAGAAGAACTTATCTGGTAGCACATTGTTTTGTTGAAGTCATTTATAAACACCCTGATACAAGACAGCTAGAGGGGTAAGTTGTTGCCTCAGAAAACTGCGCCTCCTTCCAGTAAGATACACCACCAGCGAGGGTTTCCATCAGGCATCATACAAAGGCAATGTATGCCCAAAAATAGTTTGTTTCCTTCAATACATCAGTGTTCACTTAAAGATTTGTTTATCTTAAAAAACAGACACACTAAGCTATCAGGTATCTGGGTATTTTCTCTTCAAACAGCAATGGATTATGCAGAAGGTTGCAGATTATACTCAAAACTTATAGGCCACAAGATAACTACCTCATATATGATTTCTTTCCCAAATTTAGACCTCAGTAACTCTCCTGCAATTTCATGGCATGCATCAATGAGTTTCTGCCAAAATAAAAAAAAATAAAAATGAATAAGACCGAAATCCAAACTAACATCTGAACAGCACCAGTCCAACAGTCATATCACGTTGTAAATAAGCTGGATGATTTTAACAAGTTGAAACTTAAACAAAGGGGGAGAGGCTGGGGAAGATGTTGCAATATTTTAAAAGTGAACAAAAACAGCAAACATCAGAAGCAACATTGCTACAGATTCATGATGGAAAATGGGTGAATACTCCCAATAAAAATTGAGAAAACAGTCGTGTGCAAATATTTTTATGAAGGCAGCATAGAAATACAAACCTCAGCAAGCCCACTATTAACTAACAACTCCTGCCTTCGTGTAAAAGAATCCTTCTTGCCACCATCATTTAGATGTATACTTGTATCGAAGGTTTCGCCTTCACGATTCCTATCCTCTTCAATAGCTTCATCACCCTTACAGTTCGCATCTGATTCACCCTGACATACAGAGTCAAGGGGACTAGTCAACTCCATTACTTCCCAAAAACAGTTGATGATCTACAAGTTCTATAAAGAAAAGGAGGTTGCCTTATTTCTGATAGATGGAATAGATAAACTCATGGAAGTCAAATCGTCTGGACTGAAATATCGAGGATAATTTGGATGGAGTAGCTGCAGGAAAGGACGTCTTGCGTTCTGCAAGAGAGCAAGATTATTAACATTCAGTCAGACCTACAATTTTAAAACATCCGGTCAAACAAACAAATTTATATTCTAATATGCTTAAAAGCAATAAACCTGATCTAAAATAAGCTCCTTTAAATTTCCTTGGAGTTCTTTAAGGATGATCTGCATGGAAAGAACATTTAGAACATCCATTTGAATAAGCAAAACTATCCAGAACCCAAAATGGGAAGTGAGGAACCTTTGATATAAGTTTTGTGTCATCAACAATCGAAAGAATGCAGACAAGGACCTGAAATAGTGATCAAACCTTCACGATGTAAGAGAATCTCAAATCGGAATTTGGTAGCAAACATCAAGGATGTAAAAATCAAGAAGCTTCATACAATTACTATCCACGAATAAGTTAAGCAGTAATAATCCAGCACTATGAAGTATAAAAACTTCCAGTAATATGATCCACCTCTGGATCAATGGTAATATGATATAAAAGATACGGCAGAATAAAATGATTGACATGGCGGAAAAGTAAGAAGAATGGGTCAAAACTGCTAAAGTCACTCACCATACTCCCAAATCTATCATGAGCCATTTTGTTAATATGGCCTTTTATGCCTTTAATAATTTTCTTCCGCTCCTGCAAAAAATATAGGACTTAGGAGAAGTTCCAAAAAACCACCATCATCAAAGCTTTCAAAGTGAAGTTAGTAGTGTTAAATTGGCCGTTATTAAAATGAAACTCCTCGGCCATTGTGACTTACCTTGGCATTCCCATGCTTGACACAGAGACTACCAAGTCTGGATCCATCCTTGGTGTGAATCACCCGCACAAGACCTGAACCTGACAAGTGCTGGATGACATCTGCAGCAGAAGACTTCAAGAAGACTTGATTTAAAGAAGAGAAAAAGACAATAGACAGTAAAAAAAAAAATACAGCATTTTTCCTCATAAAATTGCTATAACCTGACATATATAATAGAAAGAACATATATAATAGAAAGAATTAAGAGTGGATATCTGAATTACCCCGTCAGCAACTGTTAAATACTCTATTAATGCTCTGTGTACAATGGAATGGTCTAATATCCCTTTCTCAAGAATTGGTTGAAGAACGGAGCTCATGTGGCGTAATACTGATGATTTTTGTAATTGTAGCTTAGATATTACATCTACTAACCTGTAGCATTAAGTCATAAGCAACACAACCGTGAAATTTGAGCATAATGATTATTCTTTGATTCATATATGCATATAAAATTAATGGGTGAGAGAAAGAAAGAAGTGAGCAACTTCATGAACCCAGAAAATTTGTGAATGGTTTTTAAGATAGAGCATTTTAAAAAATAAAAAAAGAATAACTGACTTCTGAAAAGGATCAAACATGTTTGACAAAAATGTAAGTTAAGATAACTTTACAACTTAGCCAAACATGCTCATAATAAAATCTCTCAAGCTCCCAACCAAAGGGATATTCCCTCACACCAGAGAGTTTTAAGTTAGTGTCAATTAGAATAAAGTCTACACACCTTTTCTCTTAAGTACAAAGAAACTCTAAATTCGTATTAGTACAATTTGGCATGCTTTATACAAAGCCCAAACCCATTGCTTGACTATAAGATATACAGCAGATCTTTTATGCTTCATTGATGTCTACCTTGACAGTTTAGAGTCTTTCAAGCATAATTTTCAAGTTTCTAGTAACTCAATGTGAGGAAACTTCAGCTCTAAGAAAGAGCGCAGTTTATTTATAGAGAATTAATATCTTGAAATAGCAGTCACTCAAGCAACACATGATGAATATTGAATTCTGTACCTGGTCTCCTGTATCGTGACCAAATCCTTAAATAATTGAAGTTCGGGCGAATATAGCTCCATCAAAAGAGCTTGCTTCTGTGTTGCACTCCCCAAACTATAAGCATGTTCAATAACTACAAAAAGTAAGCAGTATAAAATATGGGAATATGAGTAACAAAAAGAAGAAACATCTTGCTTCGTCAAAATAAATGTTATATGGTGAGCTTGAAGAAAAGAGTGATAGGGATTAAAAGTAATAAGTAAAACAACATTGTGTTGTAAACCGATAATTTAAAGCTAAACACGGTTTTTCTTTACAGATCTAGATCTTCAAAAATTATGTCCTCTTAAAAATGACAGTGGACGCTGTGTCGCTGTGACACCATGACTAAGTGAATACAGTAGATTCAGATTTTGGAGGCAAATCGCTCTTACAATTAGTCACCACATCTATTTCAGAAGTTCATAAATATCATACCAAGTGAACCGACCATTTGTCGAAGAAGAGAAGCAACATGCCCATGGAGGGAGGAGATAAACTCTGCTAGCTGTTCTTTGGATGCTGTAAACCAGTAAAATGAAATTCTTTAGATCACAATCAAATACCAAATAAGTATAAGAAAGGGGAACGAGTTAGCATAATTTTTGGTTGGACATACCATTATCTAACATCTTTGTGACTAGATGAACTCCATAAGTATTGCTGACGAGGGAAATAAAGTGGGGCCGGAGCTCTGTAAACACAGCATTTCTTTCATCTTGTGTACAGTGTTTGACACAAGTCTAAAGTTCAAGAACAAAAATCAATAAAGTACTATGTAAAGCAACTTCAAATTTTGAATAGATTAGGGACAAATTGGTATGTGGAGGATGTGGGCATAAAAACCTGAAGAACACGAGATGAAACATGGGAGCTTGCAATTTCAGGGATCTTCCCCTTCATCTTCTTGAGTGCTTCACTCACATGCCTTGTACGCACAAAAAAATTGAAAATGAACAAATGATATTAAAATAAGTTAAAAAGCAATCTTTAAAATCACAGGAAAGCAAAACCAGGAGATGTAGCAAGAATTTGTAAAGTGAAGTATACACACTTGGATCTATCTCCTTTTTTAATATCTCGAACTCTCATCTTCTCCCAAAGTGAGGCAAGTTCCTGATAAAACAGAATTAAATGACTCAGTCAACAGAGAATAACTTTTAGCAAAAAGGGATATAAAGACATAGTGGTGATCTATTACTGTGGAAGTAATAGGAAGCGTGATCACAGATGGTACTTCAAAGGTGATAAACATTTTATATACACCTCGTGCTTCCTCATTGAAAAATAAGTTACAATGTCAAGATCAGTGTTAATATAGGCCCCCTCGACCCCCTGTAAAGTGTAAACAACATAACGGATCTGGCATACTGAGATGCGGTGGTACGCTAATAATTTGGAACACAAAACTTAAGCATCCAGATCCCATTTCTTTTTCTATGGCCTCCCCAAATTTTGATGTGATGGTGAGACGACAAGTTGTAAAAGATGACATTTTTCAAAAAATGGTAGCACTCCTACTTTTAGTTACAGTTTTAATTTGTAATAATAGAACTTCTACAACATAAAGAAGTTCCCACAGCATAGTTTGAAGCTCCTTAAAATTGTATCATGAGGATTATTAAGAGAAAGGCTTAGTTTGTTGTCTGCTAAACTAAAGAAGCCAATCCTAAACAATTTATTCAGTGAGTGCTAACTGCAATCCATTCTCATTCCGTGAAACGGATCCATCCACATACTGATCAAGATCTAAGCAAATGTATGCAGTTCACCAGACAGACTTCGTAAAGTATCTGTTCACTATACAGAGATAATAAACCCCTCATCTCAGTGGCCATACAAATGTGCATGTCCTGTCAAATTTAAAAGTCAACTAACTTACCTTTTCAGTAAATTTTGTTTCAAAACATGTTTGGGTATTTACTTTTTCCTTAATTATAAGTAAAAGATTTACTTATTTTGACACTAAGGTAGGGGTTAGTGGCCAACGTTATAATATTGGTAAGTAACTTAATTATTTCCAACTTGACCTATAAAAAGAATTTATTTATTCTAAAACAAACTTATTCATTATAGGTATTAGGTAAATATGCAAGTTAGTCATGCATGCAATCATGTGAAAAAATGATACAAATAGACTTAAAAAATGCATGCGGAGCACAAGCAAAAGTATGAACTCCATGTTTGATGATGGTGGATAAGTTTGAGTTTATGTTGTGAAAACAAATAACAAGAGTAAAGATGTAAATGTAATATGGTAATTGGATGACCAAAAGTGTCAGCTATTAGGTATGTACATATGCATGTGTATACGAATGCACATACATACGCATTACAAAGAGTTTCCCTGACCCCTGTGCACACTTCTTCAACTTTAAAAAATAAATTAATTATGTTCACAAAGGATAAAAATTATCATTCTCGATTAAGTTTCCAACGCCATATTTTAAGTTACTATTTCTCAAACATTAAAACCCAAGAGGCTACAGTAGATTGCAACTAAAAAATTAGAATAAAAAATAGTAATTTAATAGATAAAATAGAAATATACTTGCTCCAGTGTGTAATGTTTCTTCCTCTTCTTTTTCCTAGCTTCAGCTAGTTCCTGAAAAAAATCCATACAGGTGGGAACTTAAAAAATGTTAAGCAAATTCCATGCTTTCCAATACAGAGTTTCACATGTTATCAAGTCCAAAGCAATACATGCACCATAACAAATTAATTTGCAAACAAATATATCAGGCAAGAGACAAAAATTGAACTTGAAGCTGTGAAAATACTGTTCTAATTCACTTGCAAAAAGGAAAAAATCAGACAAAAAGGTGCAGGCTTTGGAGCATGGAGACATCAAAGTACTATCAGGGCCTCGTTGGTTGTAGCTCAAAAAGTATCATATGAAGTCCCTTTCCAGATCCAAACAAAGTTATATATTTCTTGTTTACAAAAAATAATATAGCATCCATCTTTAAAACACATGGAGTGAAAAGCATTACCTGTTTGCAGGTCTAGAAAGATGTAAGAAAGCAAGAACAAGAATTGAACAATGATGTTTCTTTTAAGATTTTTCCTAGTTATTTCAAATTGTTTCTGTAGAACCTTCTTTGTGATTAATACTTATTTTTGGCATTAGTTCTCAGTTTCTGGAATTGTATTAGCTTTCAACCAATAACAAGGAAATCAACTATCCATTCTCATTAAGTACCAATATGGCAATTACTAAAGCTAGAGGTGATGTTCTACCAGCAAGCACAGAATACACAATGTCAAAACTGCAATATGTGGTCCATTACTTGCACCCTGCTCCAGCAACAAAAAAAATTGTTCTAGCATTTATATTCATACTCCCTAACCCAAACTTTGAATTGCAGCATCATTGTCCAGAATAGAGCAACATAGCATACATGAAGGCAAACTCGTGTGCTTTAAAAAAAATGATTGAAACTTTCTCATGATGACATGCTTTTTCTTGTCCACCTAGTCTTTCTGAACTTTGAGGTTAGCTTCACTCTGTTGTTTCTGCCCCTATTCTTTATTGGATTACATAGAAATTTTTCTTAAGCCCTCGTGGGATTTCACTCCCAAAATAAACAAATTCCTACATCGCTGAGGCATAAAGTGATAATGCCAGTGCATGATACAATCTTTGAAGTGTAGCGTACTCTAATAACATTTCGAGCTCCAGAACTTGCACCTCACTTCAGCAGCTTCCATTATTATTCTTCATACCATACCAACCACAATTTTTCATTATCATTTCAATTGACGCAGAGTAAATTTCCACATTAAGCAATCCAAATAAAAACCTACATAATACCTACGCATACAATGCATAATAAGAAGAAAAATCAAACCTTTGCTTGTAAACGACGCAGTTTCTTATCATCCACATCACCTTTATGCACCTTAGGCTTTCCTGCACGCTGTAAATGTTCTTTTCCGGGTGATTTAAAGGGTCTTTTTGAACCTTTAATCGGATTATTAGTTCCAATTACTTTTGGTTTTTTAAGGTTTGATTTTCCCCCTTCCGATTTCGGAGCCGGAGCCTGCTTTCTTTTCTTGTCAGGATTCGCCGCCATTGACAAATTAGAAGCTCAAATTTCNCACCTTTATGCACCTTAGGCTTTCCTGCACGCTGTAAATGTTCTTTTCCGGGTGATTTAAAGGGTCTTTTTGAACCTTTAATCGGATTATTAGTTCCAATTACTTTTGGTTTTTTAAGGTTTGATTTTCCCCCTTCCGATTTCGGAGCCGGAGCCTGCTTTCTTTTCTTGTCAGGATTCGCCGCCATTGACAAATTAGAAGCTCAAATTTCTTCTCTGTAGTAAAATTTTCAGAAGGCTCCGTTGATTTTTGCTTCTGTATTTGTATAATTGTGTATCTCTCTTTTTGGAGGGTTTTTTTGTTTTTTAATTGTGGGCTGCACTCACGGGAGAAGAACATGGGCCTAAAGATTGCTGGCCTGACTCAATTTTTTCCTTTTGTTCTCAGTTAATATTAGCCCGTTTACGAACATTATTTAAAAAAATATATATATATATTACATACTAGGATTTTCAATCACATATTTATATGATAAAATAAAATATTTTACACATAAACTCAAAAAAATTTACTTCTTAACCACACATTCAGCTAAAAATCACTATTTAAGATTTTTTTTTCTCCAAATAATGACCATAAAACATGAGCTCAGTGCTCATTTAATTGTTAGAAATTGTTTTTACGCTAAATGTTATAAGGTGAATGTAACGACCCGGGTGGATCTTACCCGACCCGTTAACATAGACGTATTATCCGCTTTGGGGTGGATCTTACCCCTCACGGCTTTCTGAACGCGTCCCCCAGGATTCGAACCCAAGACCTCCAACTCATATGGGAGACTTAAGTTGAAATCTGGTGAATAGCTTCAATGTTATGTAAAATCATATGACATTTTCTTACATTTGATAATTGAAACAGCATTTTTGGTTTGTGTCAATGTTCTAGCACGTCACAGCGATATGCCGCAGATGATGTTGTTCGGATGTAGTTTTTTATTTTTCCAGTTTGTTCCTTCATTTCTTTCAGTTTGCTTGGATGTATGCTTTGCATATGATGTAAATCATATAATTTGTTTGGATTTTTAGTTTGTAAAAGTGCAATGAATGGAAGAATGGCCGCAATCTAATAAATGCATTTTGTGTGAAATTCTGTCCGAGTGTACGTAACTAAATCAGGAGCTGCCATGTCCATGGTCAAATACCAATGCTGTATGGTCATATCTCATATGCAAATGGCTTGTTAGTACTTCAATTAAATTTCAGCTAGTTGTTAACATGACATTGGTGATTTCACCTAGCTATTAGTCACTTTTTTGGCATCAAATTGTTGCCCCTAGTGAACCACCATAAAAGCTCAAAAACACAAAGCAGCAACCTAGTTGTGGTTTATGAAATTCTTGCATTTTGCGTCTGTATTCATCTCGAGTGAGATGACAAAACTAAGTGATGAGAATGTAAAATGCTATATTTTACATCCCTTTATCCTATACTTTCGTGATTAATTAATATCTAAATGTACTCAATCTTCTTATATTTTGATTTAGACTACAATTGGATGAATATGGTGGAATTTAGAAGAAACAAACGAAAAAGGACTTAAGTGAAAGAAAATCAAAGTTTAGGGATCAAGATGAATTAGGAAAATAAATCCAACGGTGAATATTCAAAGTGAGAATTAATATATATTTGCATCTACGATCAATTATGAAAATCCAAATGTGGATGTAGACTTAGACCAATGTTCGTTCTTTTTATTACTTTCGTTATTTAATTTGAGTTATTCATTAATTGATTTATTTAAAGTTGTTTGCGTATATCAAAACCGCTCAATCATCATTTACATAGTATAAAATTAGATTAATCACACTTCGTGGAATCGACCATTGATTCAACTACTACGTTTGTTTTCAGAAGTTAAGATTTTATTTTTGGGTGTCTGCTCCAGCACACCAAGAGGGTGTTTGGTGTATATTAAAATTAGATTTTTAGTAGATTGTGATAGAAGTTTTTGAAATGTATGGTTGAAAAGTTGTGGGACCCCTGAAACATGTGGTTATATTGATTGTTTGATTTCGATTTGAATTAAAATCATATTTTAATCCGGACCAAACAAGGGCCAAATTTTGGTGTCGTTGTCGGGGAGTTGATTTAGTTTATTTTTGTGTTTCTTATTTGCTTATTTTGTTACTGAAAAAAATCTAAAAAAAAAAATTGTCAATTTCGATATTTGCGATTTTTGCAGAATTTTGACTCTTATTGGATTAAACCTTTGTACTTTGAAGGAAAACGACGTTCTGAGCAATACTTTTGGATCTACAAACCACCTCTTCCCGAAGTCAAATTTCATCGTTTTCTAGGGTTTTTAGACATTTTATTATTATTATTATTTTGTATTTTAGACTATAATTTATGTTTGTTTTTCTTTTACTTTGGCTTTTCCTTGCTTGCTTTTCATGATTTCTTAGAGTTTTCTTGGTTGTGTATGACCGTAACTCGATCTTCTAATCAAGGTGATTTGTAGTATGATCAAAAAATAGAGATAACTTTGCGCAGGTTAAGGATTGGTACTCGACGAAATTTCGAAGAGAACGATCTCGATCCTGATCTCCTATTTGCTAGCAATTCTGATTTGGAGGAGAAGAAAGTCATGTTCGGGAATCAAATTTTGAAAGAGCTTGCAGCCCCTAATTTAAATCAACAACCATTATACATAACGTTTCCTACTTTAGATGCTACCAATACCTTTGAACTAAAACTTGGACTAATACATCTCTTACCCACTTTTCAAGGTCTTGTGGGTAAAGATCATCACAAGCATCTAAAGGAGTTTCATGTGGTTTGCACAAGTATAAAACTCACTAGAGTGACTGAATAGCAGATTAAATTAAGAACCTTTCCTTTTTCTTTGAAGGATTCGGCTAAGGATTGACTCTATTATCTACTCTCTGGGAGTATTACCACTTCAAGGGCAGCCAACATTTGAAAGGAAATTTGTGTTGTAAGACAGGACAGTAGGGAATCCCTACATGCATATTGGGAGCGCTTCAAGAAATTATGTGCAAGTTGCCCCATCATCAAATTAATTGCAACTTCTCATCCAATATTTCTATGAAGGCCTTCTACCCACTGATAGAAGTATGATTGATGCTGCTAGTGGAGGAATTTTGGAAGATAAAACTCCTAAGGACGTAAGGAGCTTAATTGCAAATATGACAGTCAACTCTCAACAATTTGGCACTAGACTTGACCTTCCTTCTAAACATGCTAATGAGGTAAATATCTCATCCATTGAACTTAACTTCTCTTGTTCGTCAAATGGCAGTATGTAATATGCAAACAACAAAAGCTTGTGGGATTTGTTCAGTGGGACATCCAACCGATATGTGTCCAACTCTTCAAGAGGAACTCATTGAACAAGTCAATGCGGCAAGTGGCTTTCTTGGACAACTGCAAAGGAACTATGATCCTTATTCGAACACGTATAACCAGGGATGGAGGGATCATCCTAATCTTAGCTATGAAGATCCACAAGTAAATCAGCCCACAACTCTAAATCGCCTAAGTTTCCAGCAATATAAGTAATCATACCCTCCTAGACAACAACTGAGCCAAACTTCCAATCTAGGTATGTCGTTAGAAGATATTGTTAAGTCTCTTACTACTAACACTTTGCAATTCCAACATGAGACAAAACAATTCCAACAAGAGGTCAGGGCCAGTATTCAAAGTTTGGACAATCAAATGAGTCGGATAGAAACTACAATTAGTCGACTAGAAGCGCAAAGTTTAGGGAAACTACCCTCTCAAACAATAGTGAATCCAAGAGAAAATGCAAGTGCAATCATCCCGAAAAGTGGTAAAGAGGTTGAGATTCCGATAAAGGCAGCTCATACATCATCAGAGCAAGAAAAGGGGAAAAATGTCATTGTGGACACAAATGTTCCAAATGACAATAACATATCAAAGTGTAAGTTTTCAGCTCTTTCTGATTAAAAATCAGTACCCATTTTCCTCAAACTTTAGCAAAATCTAGGAAATATGAACAAAATCAGGACCTATATGAAACTTTTCATAGATGCAAACTCATTTGTATTTTTTTTTTAAAAAAATGGAACTCTAATGCAAATTTTTATAGTATTTTTGTTTTCTATTTGATTATTTAAATATGAGGGTAAATGAATCATTTTACAATGTTTTAATGGAGAAATAGACGGTAAGGAACTTTTGCATAAAAAAGGTCTATCGAAGTGCTCAAATGTCAAAATTAAAATGATAGGGATGATTTTGCAAGAAGGCAACCGATAGAGAAGATTTGTGCAAAAAAGGCAAACAATAGGGACGTAAATGAGAATTTCTTCAGGTTTTTATTGCGTCCTTTTTGGCAATGGAAGGGCTACTTCCTAGCAGAATTGAATA
>CAIGRO010088218.1:0-22290 GCA_903798355.1 Fraxinus baroniana | reverse complement strand
TCTAAGTCCTTCTCAGCAAGATACACGTACAATGCCTATTTGTTTTGTCTCGTATGCATGTGTGCTGCGAAATGAATGTCTAAATTTGTACGCAACCCTTCTTTTTATTCCACGAAGTCCAAATCTTCCACTTGCAATCCTTTTCTTGCACACTCCCCGTGCTCTCTTGTCATCATTTACCTTAACTTCAAATTATGCCTAGTGACAACACCATGATGTCTAACTACTTTCTTAAATTCTTCTATATCATTGAACTCATTTCCAACCTCTAGTTGTTGATTAAACTCCTCTATTTCAGCATCATAAGTGGGAAAACGATAATTATTTTCCTCACCTGAAGAATGATCAGTATGCAACTCCTCCTCAGAATATGCATAATATGGATCATCTAATTCCGAGCCATCATCTTCACTATCTGTTCAAGATTTAAGGTTTGCATTCAGACCAACTACAACTCTTTCCGGTGCATTTCTCTGATAACGAAAACCACCATCGTCCACATCATCCTTCGAGTAATTTAACTGGCACTCAAGTGGCACCAAATCTTCATCTTCATTATTCGTCACTGGAATGCAAAAAGACTAGGATTAATGTTTGTTACATCTAAAAGACTGGGGTTAAGTTATTGTAATAGTGAATTTGATTAATATATTGCCTATTTCCAAACATTCAATTTAGAATCATTTAGATAAACATGAGGAAACAAAACACGTTCAACAAAATAATATAAAAAATTAACTTCTCCTGGTCTTTCTTGCTCAACTTCCAACAATGCATCTTCCATCCAATTATTATCCATATGAGGGCCTTGTGGTTCACCTATGCCCTCCATTATCCAGACAAGAGAAGAATTCCCAAGCTTAATACGTTGATTTGAGGGAGAATTTTGAAAAATTGATAGGAGCTTTTGTTAATTTTCCCTTCCAATGAAGAAATGTCGTGAAATGGGCATAGGCGTGATTTTAAGAGTGCACCTGTCGTGGGTTTAATCTAGGTTGTCAAGATTTAATGGAGAAAGTTTGCCACATAGAAATTCCGTTATCCACGTGTGATTTTCCATTTGTTTTGAGAGATGGGAGTTAAATGATTGATGGATAGGCTATATGTAAAGATGAGTGATTATTTGGTAACCCGTTCAAGATGGGTGAGTAAGTAGTAACAATTTTGAAGTTCAATGATGATTGATTAAACTTACTCTTTAGCTTTTTTTCATTCTCTTTCTTTTTTTGTTTATATTTTAGTTATTTTATATAGAAATATAAAATTACAATTTTACCCTCTTAAATTGTTTTAAATATGGTAAAATTTAAGTTTAAGGTCAATTAATGAAAAAACAGATGATTCCGTCCATTTATCGTTCAGACACACGAACGTTAAAGATATGGGATCAAGTATGTAACAAATGAATATTGTTAGAATAAAACTTGCTAAAAATTGAAAGGTTTGGGACCATTGATGCAACTATCCCAAAAACTCATTGCATAACCTATGCTAAGCACTTGTAATGAGTTAGATCAATTAATTGGTAGATTATTCAATACCTATGACCTATAAATATGCATTAGATCAATTAATTGGTAGGTTATTCAATACCTAGGACCATGGGAGGACCTAGGGGGTGGCTTAAGGGGGCAAGTGCCCTCCCAATTGCTTCCATTTTTTTTTTCACAATTAAATATTCTATGTTTTAATTTCAATTTTCGAAGTCATTATGGAATATAAAACGAAATCGAAATATTACATTCTTAATATCATTTCGAAATACTCACGGTCTAGTTTTCTACGTCATTAATTGTGTATGAAACTATCAATAGTAGCAAATGTTATGACTTGTCAAAGTAGGCCGTTCAAANATTGTGTATGAAACTATCAATAGTAGCAAATGTTATGACTTGTCAAAGTAGGCCGTTCAAAATTATTATTTAGAAAATTTCGATAACATGCTAACTTTAAAAATCACCCGATTATCGTACACTAATCGAATTTACAAATTGCTTATGTCATTTCAAAACTTATTTCGAGAACTATATTATAAGTATACCGAATAGTCCAAACATATATAAAAAATAGTTAAAGATGCGTCAAACGTTAGTATTAAAAAAGACGTCTAATTCGCATTTTCTTTAAAAAAAATTCAATTATTTTATTAACATTTGTTATTTTTGCGATACAAATTTTTCAATATAGTTTTCATCATTTTATTAGGAAGTTTTATATGGAATATGACATCAAAGATTTTCGAAATTTTACATCCAAAAAAGTCATATCTCATTGAAGTTTTGGATGCAAAATTACATGGGGTATGATTTTTTGGACGTAAATTTTTAATTGTAAAATTTCTCTCAACTTTTTTACAAATTTAATTGTACCCCCCTAACTTTTAACCTCTGCGTCCGCCCCTGCCTAGGACCTATCATAAATTTATTAAACAATTAATTAATCGATTTTGTCATTGTTGCTTAGCCGGGATAAGAAGAGCAAAGTGGTGATGTGTTGTGGAGGCGTCTTTTGAAGACTCTTTGAGAGATGGAGATTAAAAGGTACAAGGAGGTGAGAGACTAACATTAGGGAATCCATACTAATAGGGTAGGGTCGTGAATAGATTGGATTTTGATCCAAATTCGATCTGAATTCGATAAAATTAATGGGAGATGGATTTAGAGTCTCAATCCGATAACCCGATCAAGATTTGAATTCGATAATCTGTTAACTAAGTGGATCAAATATGGATATATGTCAATTCGATCCGATAACAATCCGATCCGATATGTTATAAATAATAAAGTCGGTAAAATATTTTTATGACATGTTATTTGTGACTAAAATAAATAAATTTAAAATAAAAAAGTTATCAAATTCAAAACAAAAAAAAATGAAAAATTTATATTTATTAAATCCGTTTTGAGAATTGGAAAAATTGAAAAAATAAATAAATAAAAAGATGATTCCGACATTATTTTTTTTTCTTAATTTCTTTAATTTCGGATCGAATATCCGATAACATAGCAAAACAGATATGAATTTAACAATCAAATATCCATTGGATAATCAAATCAAATCGGATCGGATAATTATTCTTATCGGATATGATCAGATATAGGCAGATCCGATCCATATCAGATCCATTTACAACCCTATAATAGGGTGGAAAAGATTATTAATTTATATTTAGGGCTTCTTTTAGCCCCTTTTTGTTTAGAATGCATTTTGGAATAACAGATATATGGAGAATGTGTGTTTAAAAATGAAGGAAATGTTTTTGGATTGTGTGTAATACTATTTTATTGAAGAATGTGTGGCGAAAAGAAAATAGTAAAATGTATTTTGAAAAAAAATAGAGATCAAAGAAGGTTTTAGTGTGTTTCGACGTCAGTATATATACAAGAAAATCTCAGCATTTATGTCTCGACCTTATCGTTATTCTTTTTTCATGGCATTTATGTTCTCAGCATGAACAAACTAATATAGGAATGTTTATGAATTTTCATGGTAAGAAACTATTAAATTGATGTGTTTAAAATATAGCCCTTGTTTGTTACCATTATTTTCAAAATACATTTTTGCATCTCTTATTTTCAACTACATATTTTTTAAGAAAAATAATATTACACACAAACTTAAATTTTTTTCTTATTTTTTAATCACATATTTTTCGCCAAAATACTATTCCAAAATAAGTTTTGAGCAAAAAATGGGGTTCATACAAGCTCATAGTATTATCATTTGAAAAAAACATAATATTACGTTCAATTCTTTAATTGACATTCTATAATATTTGCTGGAAATTCGATGATGCTAACAAGAATGCTGTCATCAGTCTATGTAGTCTTTGAATTGACATTTATTACTATTCACTCTCTTTCTGTTGTTAACTAAACTGTGATGAATGTCAATTTCTCTTACTCATCTTTCTAGTTTAATTGTCTCTCCACTATCATCATATATCATTCAAAAATCTGTTAGATACATGATTATAATCACTACAACAAAAACATTGTCGAAAACTTTTTGCAACATTTGGACGTAAATTGCAAACCTCGATGTTGTCGTAGAGTAGAAGGATATGACAACATTTTTTGAATGTCGCTAATAACATTTTGCAACGTTTTTAAAGTGTTGCTAATAACTCTTTTCCAACGTCTATTGACCGTTGCCCATTTTTTTTATACTAATTTTTGTAAATTAAGTGACAAAATTGAAAATACTCCTTATCAACAAATTTTGAAATTGTATAAATATTGATAATTTCATTATAAATTTTCGAATCCATATACTTGAATATTAAAATGTGATACAACACAGCTAAATAAAGAGAAGTTTGAAAATGAAATAAAATTAGGAATAAAATTTTAGTACTGTTTAGGCATGAAGAACTTGTTGCCACACTTGAACACCAAACTTCTAGATAATACTTTAATAGTATACTCAAGCCTACCGTTCTTCATGCATTCTTCAATTTACTCGCCACACAATTCATGATTGCCAATGAACCTCCAAGACTAGCATTGAATCAATAAAATGCATTGTTCAAAACAAAAGGGAAAAGAAACATTATTGTAGCTCATAGCAAGTCAAGATTCTTCCCAACAAATAGATAAATTCCCTAATACTTTAAAGATAATGGCACATCCTAAATTTCAGAATAGACAAAAAAAAAAAAAAGGAACTATATCCTCAGGAAAGTTGACTGCAAACAAAAAACTCATCTGCAAGTTGGTTGACTCCTCCAACTGGGGTAGAAAATTCTTTAGGTCAAAATCAAGATGGAAAGTGGCAATATTATCCACTTTATTGGGCATGCAAAATACTCTGAGGAAGTATTTGGTTGTCTTTGTTTTTAAGTCAGCCTTCCAAATAATTCCACTTTTCAAAGTGTCTTTACCCTTTGTTTAAATACAGAATCATCAAACAACTTATCTAACTTATCAACTTTTATATCCACTAAACATAAAAAGTAAAATCACGCAACTTAGGTCTATCTAGAAGTAACATATTCAGTACTCTCAACTACATCACTGAGTTGGGCTAGACCAAGATATTGAATTTGAAATGGAACGAAAACATTGCTTAATGTATTTGTTATATCATGGTTACAGGACTATGGAAGAACATGTTGTTATCCCCCAAATCCGAAGTTCCACGTCGGGTTGCCACGTGTGACTGCCACATAAGCTCTTAGACGGATAACCAAAGGAAAAGTCAAAGTCAAAAGAAGGAACCATGTGTCCGAGGCCCTCCCATGCTAAGCTGGAAATCATCCGAGGTCCTTCAGCATGCGAACTATGAAGTCCCACAGACCTGCGGGGTCGAAGCACTTTGGTGGGGTAGCATATGAAGTATGAGGTCCAATGGACCTGGGAGTGCCGAAGCACTTTGCTTAAGCAGCCAACGACTCCTTCAAGAAGGCCAAAGGTCCGAAGACACCACAAACTCCGAAGTGGAACCGACCTCGCCCCGAGGTAAGATGGATTCTGTCCTTTGATAAGTCAGAAGATATTTATAGAAGTGACTGATGGGACGTCCGCAATAAAGGGTGCCAGAGTGACAGCCACGAAATAGAGCGGCTGAACTGACAGTGCATTAATGGCAGAAAAGACTGCGATGTGAGGACTTGGACCACACGATGTCGCCACGTGGATGAGATCCAGTGACTATCATGTAATATAATTCAATATAAATAGCTCCCTTTCAGGGACGAGGGGGGGATTGGGTGAAAAACATCAACACTAGATATATAACTAAAAAAAGGAAAAGAGAGAGGGAGGATACCTATATCTTTCCTTCCACATATTCCACAAAAAAAAAAAAAAGAGATTTGTTCTGGAAGATCTCTGTTAGGTGATCATTGATAGTGTGATCGTCTCGAAACCACCCCGTCGGAGTCCGAACAGTTTTGTGTCTTGTCGGAAAGTGCCTCCTGCGTTCATCCAAAACCAACTACCGTCATCATTCAGGTAAAAGCGTGCCGATCCGTACTTGACATGGCGAGAGTGGGCCCGGTATCTGTTGAGTTCATTTTTTGAGGTCAACAGATTGGCGCCGTCTGTGAGAAATCCTACACATAACCACGAGAACACGTGGAGAAAAATGAGCTGGAAACAAGGAGTTTGGCAAAGGAAGAAAGGAGTGCTGAAAACTAAACGTCGCTGAAAAAAGAAGCTAAGATACCATTTGCCGGACGAATTGCGAGATGAGTTCTACTGATGAAAATGCCGCAAGAAGGGTGAGGGAACGCCCCGAAGAAGGGGAACCTTCACACGTGATCCCTGAACCTCGTACCTGGCCTCCCTTATGAAGGAGGGGAGGCTCTAGGGGAAGAAGGGTCGCAGCCGGGCTTACTAGAGAAATGGCAACCATGGCCACCAACATGAGGAATATCACCCAGCAAAATTTAATCATGCAAGAGATGCTAAGTAACTTACAAGAACAAGGACCATACCAGGCTCCACCATACACCGCTCCAGAAGACGTCTTTTCAGATCCCTGCGAAGGCGAGGACCCAGGGGAGAAAGGACCGCAGCACGACTCACCAGGGAAATGGCTACCATGGCCGCAAATATGAGGAATATCACCCAGCAAAATTTGGCCATGCAAGAGATGCTAAGGAACTTACAAGAACAAGGAGCGTACCAGGCTCCACCATACACCTCTCTAAAAAACGTCTTTCTAGATATGGCGGATATTTCTAAGAGGAAGAGAAGGTCTAAAGTCAAATGGCTGGCCATTATTATGATGGGGTGGGAGCTCCCCAAGAAAGGATGGCCGGAGTAGATTCCTCTTCCCATTATGCCACGGAAGAACCATGGGAGGACTCGTTTGTTTTCTCTCAGGGTCATGAACGAGACGATGTGTCTCAGAGGTTGGCAAGTGTCTTTGATAGAATAGGCCCTGGGGTGCCTAGAAATAGGTGAGCTCATTTACCCCAAGTACCTAGAAATAGGCCAGCCTATCCACCTCCTCCAGATCCTAGAAAAAGGACACGAAATCCTTACTCGAGTGAAGATCGGCCTATGTATCAAGAAGAACCTGTGGCCAGACCCCCTAAGAATAGGTGTGAAAGACGAGAATAGGATAGAAACAGGGAATAACCCTCCGGAAAGCTTCCTCAATCTCACCAAGCAGAGGATAAGAACCCGGAGGAACCTCAAAGGTCCTATGACTTGGATGATGATGACGAACAATCACCTTTTTCTGAGGCCATACGGAACGCTCCCATGCTAAACCACTTCACACTCCCTAAAATTTCGAAGTACGATGGGAGAGGTGATCCGGCGAAGCACATGAACAACTACAAAACACACATGAATATGAAGGGCGCCACACTGATGATGAAGTGCAGGGCTTTTCACTTGACCCTAAGTGGAGGCGCCGAGGTTTGGTACGCCGACTAACCGATGGAAGCATCAGAAGCTGGCCCGACCTCAAAAAGACCTTTCTTAAACGTTTCGCAACCAGCAAGGAATGGGAGAGACCCATCCGAGGCTAAAAGACATGAGACAACAATAGGCTGAGTCTTTGAAGGGTTTCATCTCTCGCTTCACCGATGAGATGACGTATTGTGTGCAAGTCACGGATAAAGAAGCCCTGACCGTCCTAAGAGGAGGATTGGATATGAACTCACTTTTTCTGGAGGGATGTCCAAAACAAGGATCCTGCCACCTACGATGTCCTGTTAGAAATGATAAGACGAGAAATTCTCAACGAGGAGTTAAAAGATCACAGGAACAGAGCCAGCCAAGGCTTACCCCCACCATAAATTTGGCGAGCGCAAGGTCATACTTCCCACCTGATGGATAACTAGGCCCCGATGAGCCATGGGCAAGAGCTGGCCGCAGCATCACTTAACGCGGTGCCTACCTTGGCCTATGAAGAAATTAGCCCAGGGAAGGAACCTCGCCAACGACAGTCCTATCCAAAGAACCGGCGCAAAGGACAAGGTAGGAGACACAACATAGAACCCCGGAGTAGGGGCGAAGCCCCCAACTACTGCTCCTACCACCAGTCTTATGGGCATCGCACCGATGATTGTTAGGACGTTGCAAGGCTCTTCCATGTCAAGAATCAAACCATGGGCGGACGTACATCAAGGAACGTTCCATACAAACGAAACCAATAGCCTCGGAATAATAATCAGAACCGGAACAACCCCCTTAGGGGAAGGGAAAGTGTTGCAGAAAAACCCAGGGAAGGTCGAAGGCAGAGGCGAAGTCCCCCAAATGGCGAACATGAACCCATACGGGAAATTGTCACGATAATTGGAGGACCGCACGTAGGTGGAGATTCAGGGAACTCCCAAAAGAATTATGCGAACTAGGCAAGAGAACCAGCTATGACTAGCTACATAGTAAATCAATCCACCAGTGGGAGGACTCCGCTTCCAATCACTTCACACAAGAAGATACGGTGGGAGTACATTACCCACACTATGACGCCTTAATGATAAGAGCAGTCGTGGCCCGGAACGGCCTAAAAAGAATGTTAGTGGATAATGGGAGCTTCGTCAATATCTTATTCGGAGCCACCTTTGATAAAATGAAAGTCGATCACGAGCTGGCTCCAGCACACACCCCTTTGTACGGATTCACATGAGACAACATCATCCCTAGAGGAAAAATCACTCTATCCATGGAGGTAAGAACAGAACCTCTACTTGCTCGTCATTTCACGGAGTTTTTGATAGTGGATAATCGATCCTCCTACCACGGGGTACTTGGAAGACCTGCGCTAAAAGAAATGTGGCCAGTCACCTCCATTTATCACCTATGTATGAAACTCCCAACTAAACATGGCGTCACCACTGTACGAGGTGACCAACGGGGAGCAAGGGAATGTTACTCCAATGCCCTGAGAAAAGCAGGGCCTAGGAGTGTTAACGTCATATTTGCTGATGCTGATATGGACGACCCCCCTAAAGAAGCAATGACCCCTGGACAAGGGGAAAATGTCATCATGGGCGAAGCCTCCGAAGATGGGGACGCTTATGGAACCATTCAAAACCTATAAAGGGAGCCATAACCAGAGAGGCAATCAGCCTGGAAGAGCTGGACCAACGTATCGTTGACTACGAACCTCAGACGGCTCCAATGGAGGAATTGGAGACCTTCCCAGTGGACCCAATGGACCACAACAGGTACTTACAAGTAGGGAGTAGCCTACCCCCGGAAATGAAGGAGAAACTGAAAAAATTCTTACTGCAAAACCTCGATGTTTTTGCCTGGAGGCACAGAGACATGATAGGCATCGACCCGAGAGTCAGTTGCCACCGGCTAAACATCAACTTACAAGCCATTGCTCACAGGCAAAAAAGGAGAGCCTTCAACCCAGAAAGGTATGAGGCCCTCAAAGACGAGGTCAGGAAACTGATTGACAATGGCTTTATAAGGGAATCATCATACCTAAAGTGGGTCTCAAACCTAGTGTTGGTAAAGAAGTACAACGATAAATGGAGGGTATGTATAGATTTCTCGAATTTAAATCAAGCATGCCCCAATGACAGTTTCCCACTATCCCGAATAGACCAACTCGTGGACTCAACCTCCTGGCACGAACTTCTTAGCTTCATGGACACCTACTCCGGATACAATCAAATTCCTATGTTTCCTCATGACGAGGAGCACACCTCCTTCATAATGGATAGGGGACTCTATTGTTGCAAGGCAATGCCCTTCGGTCTAAAGAATGCAGAGGGACATACCAAAGGTTAGTTAACAAAATGTTTGCGGACTCCCTTAGCAAAACAATGGAAGTCTATGTAGATGATATGTTGGTAAAAAGTCTGAGGGCTGGAGACCACATCACCCACCTCGGCGATGCATTCCAAATCTTACGAAGATATCGGATGAAGCTCAACCCACTAAAATGTGTATTTGGGGTATCTTCCGAAAAATTCCTTAGCTACATCATCAGTCAGAGGGGCATCTAAGCAAACCCTGAAAAGGTCATGGCTTTGGTCAACATGAGGTCCCCCTAAAAACCTAGAGAGGTACAGAGCCTCACTGGTCGAGTGGCGGCCTTAAGTCGCTTCATCTCAAAGGCAACAGACAAATACCTACCCTTCTTCAAAATTCTCAAAGGAGGAAACAAGTTCCAATGGACCGAGGAATGTGAAGTGGCCTTACAAAAGTTGAAGGAACATCTGGGCCGAGCTCCTCTCCTTTCGAAGCCTAAGAATGACGAGGTTCTACAGTTATATCTGGCAGTGACCACCCAAGCCCTTAGTGCTGTTTTGATAAGGAAAGAAGAGGACAATCAACTTCCGGTCTACTCATCAGTAAAGCGCTCCTGGCAGCAGAGGCACGATATCCCGATATGGAGAAGTGGCGTTCTCTCTAGTGACCGCATCGAGAAAATTACAACCTTACTTTCAGGTCCACAGCATTCAGGTGTTAACTAATTACCCCCTCAAGCAGGTGCTGCAAAAACCTGATGCTTCGGGGAGGCTGCTCAAATGGGTTATGGAGCTCAGCGAGTTCGATATCGCCTATAAACCAAGGTCGGCGATCAAAGGTCAAGCTTTGGCAGATTTCGTGGCTGAATTCACCCCAGCCCCAGAAAGGGAAGAGGAGATGAAAGCGGTAGAGCCCCAAATCTGGAAACTTTCAATTGACGGGTCGTCCGGGGGATACAGGAGCAAGGATTGTGCTTGTTAGCCCAGAAGGACACAAGCTCAATTGTGCCATTCGGTTTGGTTTCAAAGCAACCAACAATGCCGCTGAATACGAGGCCCTCTTAGCTGGCCTACGGTTAGCAAAAGAAATGCACGTAAAGAGGCTCCTAGTCAACAGCGACTCTCAACTTGTGGTCAGCCAAGTACATGGGAACTTCTCCGCAAGGGATAAAACAATGGCTACATACCTAAAGCTTGTACTGGGTTTTCTTCCTTTATTCGAAAAGTTACAACTAATGCAGGTACCACGATCCTATAACACCCATGCCCACGCACTAGCAAAACTTGCTAGTAATAAGGATTCTGAGCTACTCACAATGGTACCCATTGAACACCTCCATAGGCCTCCATCGAGTCCGGAGCAACGATAATGTGGGTGGAGGACACTCCCCCCTGGATGAAACCCATCATATCCTACTTGAGGGACCATACCCTCCCCCGGAGAAAGGAGGAGGCTCAGAGGCTAAGAAGGCGAGCCACGCACTTTCTCTTTCAGGACAACGTGCTATATAAATGTGGATACCCACTGCCTCTGTTAAGGTGCATCGGTGGAGAACAAGCATATTATGTACTTAAGGAAATCCATGAGGGTGTCTGTGGCAACCATGCTGGAAGATGGTCATTAGCACAAAAGGTGCTAAGGCAAGGGTACTACTAGCCCACCTTGAAAAAGGACGCACAACAATTTGTGAGAAAATGCGACAAATGCCATCGGTTTGCTCCCATCCAAAGACAACCATCGCAAGAGTTGAATGTGGTGAATAGCCCTTGGCTATTCGCAAAATGGGGAATTGACCTGATCGGACCTCTGCCCAAAGGGAGATGCAGTATCGTCTTTGCAATTGTCGCCATTGATTATATCACAAAATGGGTTGAAGCCGAACCACTAGCCAAGATAACTGAGGCCAATGCTTCCAAATTCCTTTGGAAGAATATCATATGTAGGTTCGAAATCCCACATTCCATTGTATCAGACAACGGCAGGCAGTTCAACAACAAAAAAGTCAAGGAAATGTACGAGGAACTAGGTATCAAGAAACATTTTTCTTTCCCGCACCATCCCCAAGCGAATGGGCAAGTTAAAGCAGTAAACAAAACCATCAAGTATACCCTGAAAAGGAAGCTTGATGCTTCAAAAGGAGCCTGGGTCGACGAGCTACCCCAAGTCCTTTGGGCAATCTGAACCACCAGCATGATTGCAACAGGCGAAACCACATTTTCAATGGCATATGGGGCAGAGGCCATGAGCCCCGTTGAGATAGGTCTTCCATCTCCTAGATATGCTTCAACGAAGTAAGTATGACGAAATGAGAAGGTGTGGACTAGACCTCCTTAAGGAAAGAAGAGATGATGCTCAAACCAAAGTGGCCATATACCAAAAGAAGATGGTTAGATACTACAACTCGAAAGTGAAGAAAAGGTCGTTTCTAATCAAGGAACTGGTTCTCCGAAGGGTATTCCCATCTTCTAAAGGGCAAGGATCGGGTGCCTTTGGTCCCAACTGGGAAGGTCCATACCAAGTTCGTGAAGAAATACGGCCTGGGACTTACAAAATAGAAGATATGGATGGGAAGGTACAGCCTCATCCTTGGAATATCCAGCACTTGCGCAAATACTATCAGTGATGTAATGCATCTTGTATAAGTAAGCTTTGAATCAAATAAAATGCACCTTTCTTATGTATGGACTATGAACCATGGGACACCTCGAAGAGAGAAGGGTCTGAATGTGCAAAGGCAAAGACCCAAAAAGCTCTAAGAGAGCATCTCAGAAGCTCTAAGAGAGCATTTTTCGAAGCTCTAAAAGAGCACTTTATTATTTGAAGCCCTAAGAGAGCACTTTATTATTTAAAGCTCTAAGAGAGCATCTTCCGAAACTCTAAGAGAGCATCTTCCAAAGTTTTAAGAGAGCACTTTATTATTTGAAGCTCTAGGAGAGCACGTTATTATTTAAAGCTCTAAGAGAGCATCTTTCGAAGCTCTAAAAGAGCACTTTATTATTTGAAACTCTAAGGGAGCACTTTATTATTTAAAGCTCTAAGAGAGCATCTTCCGAAGCTCTAAGAGAGTATCTTCTGAAGCTCTAAGAGAGCACTTTATTATTTGAAGTTCTAAGAGAGCACTTTATTATTTAAAACTCTAAGAGAGCATCTTCCGAAGCTCTAAGAGCATTTCATCTTCCGAAGCTCTAAGAGAGCACTTTATTGTTTAAAGCTCTAAGAGAGCATCTTCCGAAGCTCTAAGAGAGCACTTTATTATTTGAAACTCTAAGAGAGCACTTTATTATTTAAAGCTCTAAGAGAGCATCTTCCGAAGCTCTAAGAGTGCACTTTATTATTATTTGAAGCTCTAAGAGAGCACTTTATTATTTGAAGTTCTAAGAGAGCACTTTATTGTTTGAAGCTCAGAACATTTCATTTTCCGAAGCTCTAAGAGAATTTTATTAGTTGACACTCTAAGAGAGCACGAAGCTCCAAGGAGCAATTGATACGTACGAAGCTCTAAAAGTTTGTTAAAAGTTGTGTCAAAAGTTGTTATTACACATTGAAAGTTAAGGAAACTAAAGGTAACAGGACAATAAAAAAAAGCTTCATTAGAAACAAGGGAAGTTGGGCCGATGCCCTTACACTTGATAAATTCATTAGAAAGCTTCATTAGAAACAAGAAATGTACTTGGCCTTAGGGGGTGGGGGTTGCGAGCCCTCAAAGGGAACAATTGCTGTGGAAGTCTCCTCTGTAGCAGGAACCTCCTCCACCGATTCACCTTTGAGGTCAATTACTTGATCCCTATCCGTGGAGTCTGAGGTTCACCTTCTTTTTCCTCTTCCATGAACTCAGCCCGAAGCTCGGTAGTAGGGAACTGAGTATGCTCCTCAATCCACTATATGACCTCATTGTAGGCATATTTTCTCCAATATTTCTCAAAACGTTGGTACACCTCGGTCAAGTAGAATTTAGCTACAAAGAAATCTTTGGCTTCAATACTGGCCTATTAAGCGTCCTTCCGAACCGTCTCCACCTCTTCTACCAAGTCATTCACTTGGGAGGTCAATTCGGCAACCCTCTTGTTCACTTTTTCTAAAGCCTCAGCAGTCAGCTTCTGATGGGCATCAGAATTCTCAACATGCTTCGTCAGCGAAGCGACCTCACTGTTGGAGACATGAACTTCGTTCTTCAAAGACTCAATCTGAGCAAGGGCAGAAGTGAGCTTCACATATTCCACGACCATTTTCTTCTTCAAGGCCTCAAAATCTGCCTTGGCCTTAAAGGCCTCATCCTTGGCTAATTTTTCAAACTCCTCCGCTTTGGCGGCTTTGCTCGCAAACCCACGATTCTTACCCTGAAGGCTCTTGAAAAGGGCTTCAGCCTATATAGCCACACCAAAAGACCTTCCAGGCTGAGCAACCATCGTCTCAAAAATATCTACAACATCGTTCTCTTGGATATAGTTATGCCACTTATCTGTCCAATATTTGTGAAAAGTATTGGTGGCTGTCTGAATCTTTGGAGGCAAAAGTGCCAAAGCTTCCGAGGCAAGTTCATCAGTTCGGCACGCCATACGGCCCCGCTTCCTGGAGGCATCAAAAGTAGCGGATTTCGAAGCCTTGGGCTTCTGGCAGGGATTTGTATGAGGGGCTCCACTTCAGTGGGCCTTTTATTCTCCCCTGGGGCTGCCGCTATAGAGCTGCCCAAGACTTTGTCTCCTATGGGACCTTGAAACGGGGTGGAAGGGCATCATTAGAACCGCCCACCCCATTGGGGCTCGAAATCCTGAATCTTTTCTTCGGTTCTTCCACCGTAATATTCTTTCCCTTATCAGCTGCAGGAGAGCGTCCCTCTTCGTGAGAAGCAGCCTCCCTGCTGACTTTCTCAATTTTCTCTTTAATTTTCTTCCCAGCCACTGAAGTAGGTTTCAGGCCTTTCCCCGTGGTGGAAGTTGCAGCAAGGATCGAAGCCATGTCCGGAGTGGGGTGCCTCCTCTTCTTGAAATGTTCTATGAATGAAAATAAATAAGTAGAAGTTATTCAAGTAACAATGAGATCTAAAGCAGATGTTGGAAAGTCCCTTACCCCGACGTGCCATTAGTCCAAAATCTTCAAACAATCGCGTCGGATAGATTAAATGAGAGAAGTCACGAACCTCAAAAGGTTTATTATAAACTTCAGAAAGGGTTTGCCACTCAAACTCCATGAACTCGAACATCTGAACTGTGCCTGCAAAACACACATACAAAAAAAAAGGGTAAGTACCAAGCCTCGTTAATCTAGCAAAATAGGCAACAAAGTGTAAACTCATGGCTATCAGAATATGAAGTTAGGACTTTAACGTGGGGGATGAGATCACCCTCACACTCTTGCCACTTCCCCCTAATCCAGAACCAGGTCTCTTTCCACCCTTTAATGGACGAGGGAAGACCTTGGACGAAGGGGGAATGTGACCCCCACGGACACAATGAATACCAACCCCGGGAATCCCCTTTTCCTAAAGAGCGAGGTTGGAAGACAGTTTGGAAGACATTCAAAGGCATGTCTTCGCCGAAGGAGACCTGCTTCCAGAGGAAGAAAGAACCTACCAGTTGGGCCAAGCATTAGGAACGAGCTAGGTCGGAGCCAGCCCATATAACCTCAGTACAGCTCTAAAGAAGGGGTGGAGGGGCAGGCGAAGTCCAGCCTTTAGCAGAAATTCGCTAATGGCGATATAACCAGAAGGAGGGTAGGGAGCTTGTTCATTTTAAGAAGGGGAGAGGAGCTTGATGTCATAAGGGATCCTGTACTTCTCCCTGAGGGTGGCTAGAAAAGATGTGTCTACGGAAGAAGGAATTTTGTCTGCCCCCCAGACATACTCATCCCCATCACCATCACCCCCAGAGGTGGATATGTCCTGCCTATCCCCGACGGTCCTAACAAGGTTGGCGGTGTTGGTAATGGAAAACCCCAACTCACTCGCCAAACCGCTTATATCTAATTATCCTCAGTAATGTTCGAAGGGGCAGCCATCGAATCTAAAAGATTAAAACTGAAATTCCTCGTAAAAAAGAGTCAAAACTTGCAACACTTACTAAAGAAAAAACTTCGTCGTAAAGGAAGGAAGAGTACATAAGAAAAAATCGGAGGAATTCAGAAACGTAAAGGAAACCTTTGAAGTCGAAAGAAACGCAGAGAGTTGAACTTGAGAGCATGATTCGAATAAAGGCAGAAGGAAACGCATTATTCGTGAGGTTAATCCCCTTTTATAGGCATACCCATTCAGCCCCAGCCGTCGGATCATCATCTTTAACATCCAACCATTCATCAAAAGGCGCTCAAATATCAGCCACTCATGACGTCCGACGTTTCACCTTCAAGGGCTAAGATCTAAGCGTGATCCGTACTCGCTTATACACGTTTGATGGCAAAGAAGAAACGTGCGCCGTAATCATTGTCCCGCATTAAATACGGCGGCAGTAGAGTGTGTTGGGGGGTACTCCAGAATAATTGCCCTTTTGGAAGTTGAACCTGACGTCAAATCAAAGAGGCGCCATAATTAAACACACCTCGTGTTTTCCAACGTCCTAGGGAACATATAAAACTCCCCTCGTTGTTAACAATCTAGGGCACCCTTAATTAATTATCGTTAAATCATTAAGGGAGGAACGAATTAGGGACTTCGGACGAAAGATGAAACATCAAAATTCACCAGTAGACGACTCATCCTTGCCACATGGTCAGGGTAAGGCGTTTGATAAAAGAGCAACACCCTTCTCACCCAAGTAAACCGCCTCGAACAAGGCTCGCATGAAAATGTTTGTGAGGCCGGATCCCCCTCCTCTGGGAGAAAAGTTCTACAAGTCCATGCATTACATAAATAATCATGCAAAGACTTGGGGGACTATGTTATCCCCCAAATCTGAAGTTCCACGTTGGGTTGCCACGTGTGACTGCCACATAAGCTCTTAGACGGATAACCAAAGGAAAAGTCAAAGTCAAAAGAAGGAACCATGTGTCTGAGGCCCTCCCATGCTAAGCTGGAAATCATCCGAGGTCCTTCAGCATGCGAACTATAAAGTCCCACAGACCTGGGGGGTCGAAAAACTTTGGTGGGGGCAACATATGAAGTATGAGGTCCAACAGACCTGGGAGTGTCGAAGCACTTTGCTTAAGCAACCAACGATTCCTTCAAGAAGGCTAAAGGTCCGAAGACATCACAAACTCCGAAGTGGAACCGACCTCGCCCCGAGGTAAGATGGATTCTGTCCTTTGATAAGTCAGAAGATATTTATAGAAGTAACTGATGGGACGTCCGCAATAAAGGGTGCTAGAGTGACAGCCTACGAAATAGAGCGGCTGAACTGACAGCGCATTAATAGCAGTAAAGACTGCGATGTGAGGACTTGGACCACACGATGTCACCACGTGGACGAGATCCAATGACTATCATGTAATATAATTCAATATAAATAGCTCCCTTTTAGGGACGAAATGGGGGGGATTGGGTGAAAAACATCAACACTAGATATATAACTAAAAAAAGGAAAAGAGATGGAGGATACCCATATCTTTCCTTCCACATATTCCACAAAAAAAAGAGATTTGTTTTGGAAGATCTCGGTTAGGTGATCATTGATAGTGTGATCGTCTCGAAACCACCACGCCGGAGTCCGAACAATTTTGTCTTTTGCCGAAAAGTGTCTCCCACGTTCATCCAAAACTAACTACCATCATTATTCCGGTAGAAGCGCGCCGGATCCGTACTTGACGTGGCGAGAGTGGGCCCGGTATCTGTTGAGTTCATTTTTTGAGGTCAACACCTGTAGTACAATTTTCTTAGGAGCTTGGTAGGCCTCCAAGAAGTGGCGAACATTAACAAAAGTCCACTTCTTACTGGCACTATCTTCATGTTTGAGATGATTCTAGCCAAATTTGATAAGTTCCTTGCGATGATGAACAATATCATTCTGAAGATGCTTGAGAAGCGGTGTGGGAGAATAACAATATAGACATCAAGTCAATCCATTGATAGTTTTATTAAAAATCAAACACAAAATTCAAAGAAAAAAGAAAGGGGAGACAAAACTCACTGGTAATAACTGCATCACAACATATTCAAGTCCAAGTTGGCTGCATAAAAACTGGATCACCTGCAAAATTATTGAACTATTGACTAAACACTACATGGTTCAGCATTCTAAATAGCTTATATAAATCTCTATTTATATTCAATTCAAGATAGGATTGCACAGAAATAACAAATATTATAACATTTGAATTCAATATATAGGAAGATACAACCTAAACATCAATTTAGAAACAGACCTTCTCCTTGAGCTCTCTAACATCATGTTCTTCAAGCTGAGAATTATCTAAATTCCGATTTTTCTCTACCTCTTCTCGCGAATAATCTTTTTCTTCACACGCATAATCCATTAAAAAATAATATTTCACGAATCAAAACCCCCAAACTAAAATCATTTCAATGAAAAATAATATATATTGTCTGAAAGGAATAGCGATGACATGGGATTTCGGTTGCGGGTGGTCACCACGGGCTCCTGCTGGCAAAACCAAATAAGCAAAAACACAAATTCTTGAAATTAAGAAATACAAATGAAGTGTACCGTTCAAAAATTTGAAGTACCTTTCCAGAATGGGAGCAGTGCTGCCCTCATCCTCACCTTCCTCCAACCGAACCTCCACCGTCGCAACGACGTACCTGCCAGATAGGACTTCTCTTTTCTAAGTGGACCCCATGTCGGCTAGGACTGCTAAGACACTTCCTAGAATTGGACTCACTAGTAGAGTTATTCCTTGAGGTGAGGCTATTGGTGGTTGTGTCCGATGGGCGTGGTGGCAGGAAGGTGGAGGAATGAGGCTCCATAGGTGGCATGTTGGAGAGGAATGAAGGGAGGGAGACGTGAATAAGGTAGGGTTTGGGTTAATTTGGGTTTCAATCAGCTCGTGTATAATTTAAAAAAGTACAAAAGTTTTCGTAACGTTTAATAAACGTTGCAGCAAGTGACTTTTCGCAAAATTCAATAAACGTTGCAAAAGACTTTTATTTTTACAACGTTTGATAAACGTTGCGAAAAATATAACATTCCACAACACTCAATAAATGTTGCAAAAAGAGGTCTATCATAATATTATTCTAAAAAACGTTGTCAAAGCTCATTTATATTAATTAATGACAACATTCACTTATTAAAATGTTGCGATAGACCCCTTTAGCAATATTTTATTAGTGAGGGTTGCCTTTTAAGCATTGCAAATGATCATTTTTTTGTGTAGTGAATATCTACTACATTTATGATTGATAGCTTTTGTTTTACTTTATAGTGAAAATCGTAAAAAAAATCCACTTTCATATTGTCCTTTACAAAAATATTCCAAAATTATTTCATCTGTGAGTTTGTTTATTTTGCTAAAATTTAGAATTAAATTCCCATAGTAACAATTTCAAATTCCGACAAAATTAATATGAATTAAGAATTGTGTTGACAAATAGAATATTGACACATAAACTACAAGCTTGACTCATGACTTATACAATATCAATCCATACATTAAATGCTAACTTCTCTTAATATGAAAACACTTTCTTGACAGATGAAATATCAAGGTCGAGATGTTCAAGGATTACATGTTAAGAATACAATGAAATGTAGAAAAAAATGAAAAACAATATCCCGCTAGTTCACCATGATTTGTGAGTTCAAATAGGAGATGCGCGCATGACGTAGATGTAATGTTTGCAACACATTTGACACTAAATTTGTGAAAATAGTTTCCAGTTCTTCGTTACAGAACTTACTCTTTTTTAGTGGCACATAAGTTTAGCTTTAACTAAATGGTTATAGTATTTAATAGGGTTAAGATTTTAACCTTAATTAACAATCTTTTAATGTGTTAAACACCTAAAGTATATCGATGTGACAAATATTACTTCACAAACCTAGGTTGTCAATCTAATGTCAATTCAATGTAATGGCAATTGAAAGGGGTTGGTGAGTAACCATTTAATTTAATTTATATCACATTTTTCCTCTCTAACCAAATTTTTAGAGAGTCGAATCAACTTGCAAATTCATTTTTTTTCCTCGAAATGAAATTATATGACTTTTTTTTCCCATGTTTGGCGTAGATTCAATTTAATTTTTAATAAATTTCCCTTACAAATATAAATTGTCAAATCGTTATCAATATAGATAAAATGCATGTATGAGTCAAAAATTATTGGATTTGACTGAAATCACTATATATGATTTTCAAATAATAAAAATATGATAGATATCTTTCACAAATTCATATATAACAAGTAAATAAAACTAAAGATAATAATGTGCCAAGTAAGAATTTTGTTTTTAACGACTATGAGTTCGTCAAATTTTCTAATTGAAGAGTTATTGACTGATGGATGTTATAACGATCTGATATCTTCGATAATCACTCGGAAAGACTTCTAAAAATTTAATGATCAATATGATAACGATTTGATAAATTCGGTGACTATTTGAAAGATTATTAAAATTTAATGATTTAATGGTATGATAAGTTTGGTAATTATCTGATTTTTTTTTTTAATTTAATGATTGATGGAAAAGTTCAAAATTCGAGAAATTGTGAGAAAAAGTAGACAAACTAATATTTTTCTACAATCAACTTTTTCATTCAATATTCTCTCCGCACATCATTTTATGTAATCCCTTATGAACCTTTTTTTGTACATAAAGATTTATATAAGGGATTACAAAATGTCACATGACACTATATTATTTATCAGTTTAATACACAATCAATTTTTTCATCCAATTTTTTTCTTTAACATAATTTTATATAATTCCTTATATACTATTTCTATGTACAAGTAGCATAATCTATAATTTGAATATGTATATTGGAGAGAAAAAGGTTTCACGTCCGACCCACAAATGCCAACTCTTTAATTTGGCGTTAAAAAAGGTGCTTATGTATACATTCTAGAATTATGTCACTGTATTTTAGGTCAACACTTTAAATACATGGACCCTATGGCAGCAACTCCTAAAATGTTTAACTTGAAAAATATTAAAGCATAATATATTTAGAGAAGACAAACTGATTATTGAGCATTAGGATAGATAGTTGGGAGTTTACTTTACATACAAATTTAAAAAATATTTTAATTCTTATCAATGATCTTATTTGTGTTTAGAAAAAAATGTGAAATGTGATAGGAATGACATCATGTTAACAGAATTCTGAAAACTCCTATACTTATATTTAATACGAACAATCAAGATTTGTAATTCACAATTGTATAGTCTTTAATAAAAATCCATACAGGGAACATGAATGAGAGAATTATGATTTCTCTTTTCTTGTACTAACATGATAATGAATTGTGTTGTTTTATTTCTCAAACCCCAATACCTTATTAATAGAAGTTCAAGTGAATTTGGCCAGACTTGTAAACTTAATCCGGTTTAATATTTAATTAATCTAATTAATTAAATTTGGTCCATCATTGAATTCGAGCATATTAATAAGCAACCAAATTAATTAATTGCCCAATGCTTGTTAATTTAATTAATAAATATCATTCTTCTAATTTTCTTTTTGTATTTGATTCATTAGGTTCCTGATCACAATATTTAGCATTGTGAATTATTATGTTGATCTAATCATAATCAATAAATTAAGATACCCCTTTTGAATTTATCATCAATTCATATCCGTCGTCCCAAGTTGGCATTTAGCAATGTGTCAGACAATATATATAGTGAAAAATATCAAGTGGTATGACAAAATCAAAATTGTTCGTTTATCATGAAACTATATTCCTTTCATTAATATGATCCTATCAATTACCACTCTTTAACTCTTAACTCAATATAAGTCGAAAACTCTTTTCGACTTATGAGCATACTTTGACTAAGGATTTCGTTACCAACTTAATTAAATGAAATATAGATCAAAATATCTTATTATCTAAAAGTGATGAATCCTTTATCGATCATAATATCTTGACATACCCGAACAATACCGTATTAGCGACTCTTTGTAGAGCAACATCCTACATCACCAAAGTATGTTGCCCTTATATAAGGTATTATTATGACTTTAAGTTTAAAGACCAATTTCACTATCGAACGTCAAAGATTAACCATTGACACTCAGTTATTCATGTGGAATCTCTTCAGCGGATCTCTAATATTTTGTTCTTATAACAAAATATTCACTTGTTCATTTAAGTGTCGCCATACTTTAGTTTGTGAGATTAATTATTTACTTTACAAATAAGAAATGCTACGCATGATGATTTATCCGTAATAACGATATTCGTATCTCATTATCACTTACGACCATGGATGATTTAAGATTCAGTTATATGCAATTTATTTCTCACAATCATAGGTTCTTGTGATTAACAAATTATTAAAATTTGAATCAACGAACTCTATTATTTGATTTAATAAAATATTTATCTAAATAACAGATTTGTCATAAATAAAATGCATCAATTATATATTAAGCTCATGTTTGGCCTCATTAAAAGTATAATCTATTTTTCTATTTCTTTGTATCAATCACACATTCTCAAATAAAATAATATTAAGTGTAAATTCAATTTTATTTTATTTTTTGTTTTTTTTTTTTAACCATACATTTT